>PVJD01001232.1:0-289644 GCA_004026545.1 Mormoops blainvillei
AAAAAAAAGAGGTGTGAGAGTTTGAGAAAAGAAGGAGAAAGTATGAAATTATTGCAGCAGGGTTCAAAACACACATTAGTATCTTAAAGTCTCTAATAAGCCCTGTTTTATAAAGAAGACAGTTACCCAGATTTACATATAAGGCTAGGTTTATACAGAGCCAGGTTCAGTGGACCCTGAAGCTTATGCAATTGGAAGGCCCCCTTTAAGAAAAAGAAAACAAAAATATAAATACAAAACTTAGAACAGAGACTTGTAAGGGACTCCTGTAAACAAGGGTCCTCCAATCTCTAACTTTATTAGCTTTACAGTAAATCTACCTTTATTTACATGTTAAATGACTATATTCGCTCATGAGAAGACATCTCCCTCCCCACGCCTGCTAGTAACCCCCAGAATAGGTTGACCTCCCGCAAGTTGGGATGTGCTGTCACAGGCTACTCTGGCTTCTCCAACTTGCCCCGCTTCCTTCCAACTCTCAGCTCTCTCACCTCAAACATAGATGCGTCGTCTTCCAGCTGCTCATTATTTCCCTAGAATACCAGCTGCATACCCACACTACACATCTCTCTTTGATGTGGGTTCCAACCTCTATATGGGTGACTTTCCAACTTCTTAGATTTTATATTGTAATCCAATACCCATCCATATTGCTAAAAACAGTTTCATAAAATGCGTCTGAATTTTTCTACCTGCAACGTACTCTAGTATTTTCTGGCTGATATATTACGTACGTAACAGTAATTCTGGTCGGGCCCCCTGGAGTGTTTCTGACAGCCAGCATATTGGGAGATGCTCCCTGGCCCGTGCTCTTACTCCTTCCTGTGCTGCTTCATGCTACTGTTCTCTGCCTGTGTGGCTCCCTCACACCGGATTGCCCTTAACCTCTGCTATGTCTTTAGAGATTTTTTTCATCCCTCCAGGTTCAAATAAAATCCCACCTTTTATGTAAAGTCCCCCATTAAATCCTCTGTCCTCTCATGCATTTCACATTCATGTTGCTGCGGCAGATATTTTATTCTGCTTTTGATTATACTTAATTATTTAAAAACTCAGTCTTCTTTCCTTAATTGAGAAGTCCTTGTGGGCAAGATCATGCCTGATTCTAACTTGACCATTTCTATGAATCCTGCAGCATCCAGCCCCTAGTACCTTGCAAATTTGTAAAGTAGGAGGAAATAATAGTGGTTCATAGGGTTGTTGTGAGGTTTAAATAGGATGATTCACTTAAATAATAATAGTATAACAAACATTCATTGTATCTTGTTTTATAGTTAAACTAATTGGATTACAGTCACGAATATTAACTGGTATGACCCGGACAAAAGCTAAGCACCACATTCTTAGCCACTATGTTATTCTGTCTTAGTTCAGCACTTAACCCATAGAAAGCGCTCAATAACTGGTGACTATTATTATCAATTAACAAAAGGGTGTTGGATCAAAACTGAATAAATCCTTTGGCAGAAACTATAGATTATCTGTAATAGCCTTTAGGTATAAGGATAATTCCATTCATCATTCTCCTATTAGTTTGCTATTTAATCTCCTGTTTTATTTTGCTGTGTGAGTGGCTATGACTACATGATTAAAATCACCGCATCAGGAAAATGAATTTACTGTCTCCAGTGGTCTTAATGACCATGTCAGATTAATTGCAAGACTAATCCAACTATGCACAAATTAGATACTAAGATAGATGAAAAGAATCCAATTTGACCAAAAAATGATTTTGAGACTGCATAGATCAAACTAATTTTCTTCCTTTGTGCAATTCAGATCATTTCAAGCATTCAAATATGCAGTGCAAAGCACTGCAGGGATAGCAAGAAAAACAAGTAACATCTCTTGTTGCCAAGGAGTTCATAATCGAGCATGAGTATCTTTGGGGTGGGGGCAGAGGGAATAAGGTATCTATACAAATAACCCTCATGTGAGGCAGGATGAGATCTATTTTATGAGGCTTCAATGAACCCTGAGGTCAAGAGGCAAAGGATCACCTCTCCAGTGAGGTGATGTGGAGAGGACGAGAGGAGCTGAAAGGCTAGAGGGAGGCGAGGGTGGTTCTGGTTCTCCAAGTCAAGAAGGTGGAGCATTTTCCCTACTGAAGATCTCTGGAAATCTCATAGATTCTAAGTAAGGTTCTAGATTTACTTATGAACACATCGATAAGAAGAACTTATTTATGAGAGGAATCTGGTGATTATTAAATATTATTAAAGAAGTCATATCAAACCAATCTTTAATGAGGAGGTCATGATTATTAGATTGGTACAAATGAGAAATACAAATGATTGGTGCAAATGATACATACAGAGCAGCTGAATTTCAGGATAGCCTTGGGGACAAAAACAGAAGAAAAATGAGGTATATTAAGATTGATGAATTGAACAATTGTATCCAAAGGATGCTGATTAATAGATAGATGTTAACCTGAAGGACATGTTTTAGTGTCTTTTTATAGGCCTCTAACTTTAACACTGTTTGATTTATATTTAATCAGAAACTTGAATAAAGATATAGAAGACATGTTCATTAATCTGCAGATGAACTAGAGCTGAGAAGAATGGCAAACAAGCTGTGACAAAATTGGGATCTAAAAAGATCTTTATTGGGTTGAAATGATGGTTCGAATCTACCAAGAAAAACCTTGGTAGCCTTGATCTTTGTCCAAAAGCTAACAGCACATGAGAAAAAAAATAGTGGAGATATGACTTAGTAGCAGTAAAACAAGCTTCCATTTTTAATTAGTTGACTGAAATGAGTTAACAATATTACATGATCACAGAAACCACCACCATCACCACCGTCATTCTTTCCCTCCTTCTCTTCCAGAGCTCATATTGGCTAGGGCTGAACCTGCCACTCCCAAAAGGTTGATTCCCTAAGCAGACCACCTTCCAGTCATCTCCATCTGTCCCTTTCCCATTTCACTTCAAACCGACAAAGACCCTGCCATCCTAAATGCTGGACCTAAGGCCAATTTCCATGCCTGAAGCATAGGTTCTGAAACAATAAACAGCATTAGTTTCCTTTCGATCATGAGAAATTCGGTCCTAGAAATAGTTGGATTTAGTAGCAAGTGGAGGATATTTGTGTACCATCCCTTTTGAAAGGGTCTCTAAACACTGTAACATATATGTGTCCTTCAAAAGACCCCGTGTGCAGTGTATGACTTTGTAAAATAGCTGAAGGCCTGCCAGAAGCCATTTAGATGCCATTTAAAGAAAAATTGAATTTTCTTCTCACATTCGATTTGGACTTCAATTCTTCTTAGCCATAGGGCAGAATTTGCCTTCTCTGCTAAATAGCCATATTTTGCTTGTCATGGAATCTGAAATAATATTACTCTGTGTACGACTGTGTAATGAAGTTGCCGTAGCCTTTAATACATTTTCTTTAAAATGCTATTTTTATAGATTGTTACCATCATTCTTTGGCCCCAAATAGTCAAGTTTAAAAGTACAGGAAGATTGTATGGAGACCTTTGTCATTTTAATTTGTCTTCAAAAGTTGTTTACACGAACATTTCACAAGGGCGTTCGGTTCTATGCCCTGCGCAGGCGGGGTCATCATACCTGCCTGGCGTTAGGAAAAAACATCTTTCCTAATATCTCTTGGCCTCTGGGACAAATAAACAAGGATGATACAAAAGATTACTTTCTGTCTCCCTTCTGCATGTGCACTTTTTAGTGAAAGAAAATAATTTTCTCCCCTGGGGCCCTGTCTATGAACACTGACAGATACAGATCATATGTTTTCTACCCATCAGCCTGCATTCACTGCCTGGCCTGGTGCTTGGTGCACAGTAGCATCGAGTGATATTTATTTACGTTGAGGGAAGTCTGCTAGATCAGGTTCTACCCAGAGGAGCTTTTATGATTAATCAAGAAAGTATTTTCATTATTAGATTGGTATGAAAACTGGACTCCTCATGAGATTTAAATGTGAGAGACAAAAATCCTATCCTTTCTTCTTCAGAGTCAGAGAGGCCTGATTTAGAATGAGCCTAATAAATAGTATCCCACAGAAAGTGGCTTTGTTGGTTATTACTCTGAATCATCTTGTGACTGCTAGGGAACCCTAAGCCACACATGTGAAAGAGCCTAATAAGATGGATAACATGGGAGCAGAAAATCTGATTAGACAGACAACCCAGCCTAATCAGAAAATAACCACACAGGCTGAACACAAACCTGCTGTTCTCAGCTGATTACTGCTAGAAGCCCTTCCTCATGAGCTTTTTTCACTTAATCTTCATCCATTTTCTTTCTCTCCCATTCTGTCTCTCTCTCAATATCCTGGTTTTAGGTTTCTAACGAAGTTGGCCTGTTATAATTGTGATTTTGTTACAAGATGCAAACGCAATCCTGGCTGTGTGCAAGGCTAAAAAAGACATCTGTGTAAATATGTTTGGATTTGTAATCTCATCCCACACCAAGCCTGCAACCTTTGATAGGATTAGCCGAAAGACCAGTGCTCAGGTAAATCTGCACTGACTAAACCCCACATGAGCCCCCGGTGGGTTAATCAGACCATTATCGTTGGGTCCCCAAGCGTGAGAGGCGTGTTCCTTGGAGAGCGCTGTGGGGCGAGTGCTTCCTTTATGCGGAGGGAGCAGCAAGGGCCATAGATGAACTTCATGTCTTTCACTGCCGGGTTATTTTCTGAAATGCACCATGTGCAAAGTGATCCAGAGAAGCTGGGAAGCAAGCTGAGTGGGGGGTTAGAGCAGGGCCAGTGACGGGGAAGGGTTCAGCACTCCGATAAGTACAGGAAGATCCTAGTGAGGCAAATCTGTCGGCCAGCCTCGTTGACCGGTCTTGTCCACCAGCCAGAGGTGGCAGGGACAGGCTTGCCAGCACTTTCAGCTCACACCTTTACTCCTCGCTTGGAGCATCTTCCACTACCATGGACAAACAGAAGGGCACTGCATGGCCTGGCAATTGAGAGAACCTCGGTCACGAATAATATCTTAAGGACTTGTCAGGCCTCTGTCCATACCCCTCGAGTGGGAGAACCGATGTCATGATTCGGATACGTCAAAGCCCTAAAGATGCATTAATTGCAATTTCCAATTAACTGAGAGTTAGCTAAAGGAAACCAAGGTCCTGGGTTACCTGGGCAACTGCCCCTTCTCTCAGATGTGCTGGCTGCAGGGCCCATGTGCCAAGCTGCCTGCTCTGGTCTGGCCTGCAGTGCTTATCAGAGAGCTGGCCATAGCTGCTCCCCAGGGAGAGCAAGGCTGGTGACTCTTAAAATCACCCTGTGTGTTCTGTCTTAACGCGTGGGACGGGCTTTGTCTGTGACTTTGGCCTCTTGATGGAAATCTTGTTTGCAGGACAGACTCAGCCTTATTGGACCTGAAGCTTATATAATTTCAAGGACCCTTTTCCAGAAAAAGAATGTAAAATTGGGTGCAGGAATTTCTAATAAAGTTAAACACATACCTACTCTGTAACCTAGCAATTTCACTTCCATGCTAAACCAAGAGAAGGTTAGCATTATGCCTATAAAAAGGTTAGCACAGGAATATTCATAACAGCTTATTCATCATACCCCAAACTAGAAAAGAACCCTATTGTCCATCAACAGGCCAATGCATAAACAAAAGAGGTATACCCTACAATGGAATGCTACTCAGCGGTAAAAAAAGAATTAACTGCTAGCATATATAATAACATAGATGGGTTTTGTATACATTATGCTAAGGAAAAGAAACCAAATGATACAATCTATACATTTTTCTAGAATTGGCAAAATGAATCTGTGGCACTAACTATTAGAATGGCTAATTTTTACAAAAATCTAGAGCCCTAGTGAGGACGCACAAAGGAAAGATCACTTTGTAAAAGAGTTTGCCAGTTTCTAGTTTCTTATATGAAACTGCACTTCCTACACAACCCAGCAATCCAACTCCTCGCTATTTACTCAAGTGAAATGAAGATTCCACTCACACAAAATCCCGTACATGAGTGTGTGGAGTGGTTTTGTCCCTAACATCTTCAAACAGAGAACAACCAACAGTCTGCCAGCTGGGGAGTGGCTAAGGAAGTTGTGATATATAATGGAATACAATTCAACAATAAAAAAAGGACAGGTTACGGACACACGCAACAACAGAGGTGACGTTTACGTACTTTGTGTTAATGAGAGAAACTGCACCCAAAGACCACATACCTACCCCGTGGTTCCATTTATATTATAGTCTAGAGAGAGCAGATCAGTGTCTGCCAGAGGCCGAGCATGCAGGGAGAGCCTGGCTGCAAAGACCATGGTGGGAATTTGAGGGCAGATGGAAATGTTCTGTATCTTGATTGTGATGGTGGTTACATGGCTGTTTATTTATCAAAACTCACAGAATATGGGCCTTGGCTTTCTGAATCTTTGTCCTCCAGCAGAAACCATGTATATGTTAGAGACCATGAGGGAAACAGCCTGGGGAGAAAAACCAGTGAATCAGACACAGGGAAATATGCACCAAGAGACTTTGCCATGAGCATCCACATAAAGCTCCTTTGTATCTCTTAAAATCACAGACTGTTTGGGCTAGCGAGAGCAAGCAGCTGTGTCCTTTTCTCTCCAGGAATTCCACCTCATGACCTGGCAACTTGGACATCTGCTTATTAGGTTATGGGAGGCATCCCTCCTGGTTGAGAGCCACCTGGCTCTAAGGGAGATAATTCCTATTATTAGGTTAGACTAAGTTGAGGTAAGAGATAGACCCAAACATTTCATGGCTCAGTACAATGGAAGCTGTCTACAGCTCAGCCACATGGCCGTTCTGCCCCAGAAGGGATGCTGTAAAATGAAGTGCACGTGTGGGTCAGAGAAAAGGGGAAAATGGATGTTGGTAGACAGCTGGCAGTCTCTTTCACACTCTGAAGCCATCCAAAACAGAAAATGATGCCTTCAACTGCTTTGCTTATCAAGGATTTGGCTTAAATTTGAGCAACTGTTCACATCTCTACGATTTTTATCAGTAATTTTGACAGAAAGATAAAGGGCAGGGACGAAGAAGGTGAAAAACTTTAAGAGAAGAGTCAATAGTGAAGAATCGTGCAATTATGGGCTTGAATGAGGCTGATAAATTATTTGTGAGTTTTATGATGACATGGTTCTCTTTGTTCTCTATAATCATATATAAAGCATAGAGGTTGAAAAATTATTGTTAAGGCTAAATTTTTATTTGATATAACACTTACCAGGCAAACCAAGGACTATTAGGTGTAGCTTCTTTTGAGTTGACGTGTACTTAGATGACAGAACAGGATGAAACCTTCCAGACACTAAGATGTTAATCAGGGAGATCTTTCTAGCTTTTACACATGGTTTTTTAAATGTCAAAGGCATTTCAGTAAGAACAAGCAGAGGTAATGGCCCTGGGAAAAGTACTCCAAAGGAGTAATACAAGCTTAAATACTCAGGCATGACTTTGGGGCAATTCTAGCAAGTAGTGACAACACGTAATAAACAGGTAGAGTTGCAATGAAAGACCAACAAAATGTAGGCCATTGGTAGCAGGAACAGTGGGAACAAAACAGAGTATTACATCATCTTTGTATCAAAATATGAAAGCCCACAGCTGGGGGCCTGTGGGAGGTGCTGGCTGTTGATTGCAAAGAGATAATGCTACCTGGGATGGCACAGTTAGGGACAAGTAGATAATCAAGGAGATACAAATATAGCTCTGTGAAGGTAAACTACAAAGATAAAGTAAACCTTTTTAGTAGGAAGGAGTAGGTGCTCAGTAAATGTTTGTGAAATAAAAATGCAAATAAATTAAATCCTATCGGGTAGAACATAGATTTATTACTAAATACTAGAAACAGGGATTGAGGAGATGAATTTAGTACGCTTTAAAAAAAGGAAGAAATACTTTACAAAATAAGAAACACAAGGAGCTTGCTTCTTTAAGAGGCAGAACATAAAAAAATTAGTAAGCCTGAGAGTGTATAAATAAACTCATGGACAGCACATCACTAATGGGTTCCTAGGGAAGCAAGGGATGTTTGAGCGTTATATTTTGAGACCACTGCTAAAATGTAGTGTCACCTGGGGAAAGTTCCAAACTATGCCTTTCTTCAAATTGTCCCTCAATGTTACCATCAGAAATAGGATACTGGGTTGAGTGATCCATGTATCCGCTATATTAGCTCCTTTATAAAAATAAGCATTTAAAGTTAAACCGAACACGAAAAATGGGCATTGTTTTTCTCTTGAGCATCCCTGGGTCGAGCCTTCCTGCTCAGAGATGCTAAGGAGTTCTCTGTGATTGATGACCGCTGATCTAAGAAGACATCTATGATAATGGGGGTGGGGCCACTCTGTGTGCCCATCTGTGTCACCAGGCAGTCCCAGGAATAATAGAGATGGAGTTTCACCAGTCTGAGGGGGGTGGGGTGGCAATTAATTAATGTTCAGAAAAGTTGAGAGTCAGTGCACTGGTTATTTTTGGTTGCGATGTCTCTTGGGAAGAGAGGGCTGAGCGGGGAATGAAGCAGAAGGCGGAGAGAAAGGGGGAGTGAAAGGCACTAAGGGCAATCCCCCAGCCCTGCCCCACCCCCGTCCCAGCGGACCAAGTTTTATGGCCGAGAGCTAACCTCTGGGGATCAAGGGTTGCCATTTTCCACAGCAAAATGCACGTGAGTCTCCGCCCCCTTCACCCCGCAGCACACACCCAGTGCTGGAGGACCACAGCCAGAGAAGGTCTGGGTGGCACCCTGAAAGAATGGGACTGTGAGAATATGGGAATCAACCCAGTCTATCTGCACAGCTCTGGTGACAACCTTTGAAATCTGGTTTCCGTTCTGAGATTTCCTCTTTGATCTCTCAGTTAAAAAGTCTGGTCCTTACAATACACAAATCTCCTGTGCTGGGATATTGTGCCATCTATTCAATTCCTCTTTTAGGCACCTCGTCTCAGGACAAAGGTGTTGGCAATGACAACTAGCAGGTTGAGCCCCGAGCCTTCCTGGCACGAGTGATGGTATATCGCTTGGACTTAAGCTTTGCTTAGATGCCGTATCTTGTAGACAAATGTGCTTTCCTTTCACTGCTCTGGGGCTCATTTCCGTTTGCTCTCTGCTTTTCTGCCTGTGCACCTGCGCCGCCTTTCCCACCCCCCCTGGTGCCTGCCCTCTCTCTACTGCTTGCTCACGCAAGACATTTTTCAGTCTACGAAATGCAGCGGCACATTTATTACCCCTGGGTAACTCAACAGACAATCAAGAAAATGCATTTCAGTATGATGAAGAGTCACGAACAATGAATGTATAGCAAAATAAATTACTCTATAAATGAAGAAAAACATTTCAATAATGCAAAGTCCAGGACAATCTGAAGGTAACAATTTACTACAATTAACAGTTTGGAAAAAAAACACCTTTTTTCCTGATATTTATAAAGGGTTTCAGACTTATAGCGGGCAATTATTCAGTCAGTGGGTTTGTTAGGAGGGAGGCTGCCGTCACTGAAGGTCATTCTTTATGTCAGGTAACCTTCTGTGACCCCAGGCCTGGGCTGATGCCCTCGGAGTTCTCATTACCCAGGTTCAAAACTTCAGCACGTTGTTTTGGGACTGTCATTTCATGCACGTGTACCTCTGGCTAGATTGCTAGCATTTAAGGAGTCGGTGGGACCCCAGCTGATTGAGCTCTGCGCCTTGGGTGTGTGGAGCAGGGTTCACAACGTGGAGGACACTTAATGTATGTTTGATGAAAGAAGAATGAATACTTAGTACTGACTCTAAAATCTTGATTAATCTCTGCAAGATAGTTGGGTGCCAAATCCAGCGTGTGGCTTCATGGGTTGCCTTTAGACAGACAGCCTCTTGGCTGTTCTCACATAGGGTGGGTCTCACAGTGGGTGGGTCTCACAGCAACCATTTAGCCTGAGTTCATGTACCATTATTGTAGCAGTGGATCACCAATGCTTGTTTATCACCTTGTCCCTGAGAATCCCTCTTGATCACCCTGTTTAAGGTTGCCTCTGCCTCACCCACACTGGGACTCCTGTTTCCTTTTACCCTATTCTTCATTTTTTCCTATAGCTCTTATCTTCCTTTACCATATTATATAACTTATTTTTTTCATTCTGTTTATTGGTTACTGTTGGTCTTTCCCACTAGAAGGTAAGCTCTGCTATGTGCCTGGCACATAGTAGGTACTCAATAAGTGTGTGCTGAATGAGTGAGTCCTACTTTGTAGCACTAGCCTGGAGATAGACACTGCAGCCTTGGCATTTTTTTTTTTTTAATCTGTGTCCTTTGGAAAATAGGGTTCCACTGAGATATTTCTGGCTGAGCGGAGCTGAAAGGAAGGCTAAATGAGCAGGATTTAGGGGATCCTCCCTTCATACAATCACTTTTCTCCTGTTTTATGTATTGAAGTTGTATGAAATATTTCTTTTGAGAAAGGAGTTCTGCTGCTTTTAAGAAAACGCGTTTGACTTAACTCCTTTTCTCCCAGGAGAAAAGGAAGCTGAGAGCTGCCTTTTTTTTTTGGTCTGATGTCGCTGTGCCAAGCGGCATGAAGATCTATGGTGTCAACCAGGCCAAGCCGCTTCCTCCATTTTCCCGCTGGTGGATGAGACTTGGTGGGACCCATCAGAGCTCTAATAGTGGCAAGACGGAAGCCAGTCCTCTGGGGAGTGCCCACCCAAGAAAAGTTAGGGTGTTAAACACAGGAACCAACACCTTCCTTCCCCTGTGTAAAGCCAGGAGTAGTATCTACATACAGTGGAATACTATTCAGCCTTATAAAAGAAGGAAATTCTGTAATACACAGCAACATAAATGAACCTTAAGGACATTATGCTAAGTGAAATAAACCAGGCACAGAAAGACAAATATTGCATCATTCCACCTACACGAGATATCTAAAATAGTTAAATTCATAGAATTAGAGCGGAATGGTGGTTGCCAGGGGCTGGGGTGGGGGGGAAATAAAATGGTTGCTTAATAGGTATAGATTTTCAGATCTGCAAGATGCAAAAGTTCTAGAACCCAATTGTACAACATTGTACCTATAGTCAACAGTGTAAGTAATGTATACTTAAAAATTAGTTAAAGTGATAGGTCTCCGTTAACTGTTCCTATTGCACTAAAATAAAAAAAAATTAAAAAACAAAACATGTTTGTAACCAATGGATTTATAGCAAAATATATATATTTTTGTTTCTAAATAAAAATGCACAGTGAAGGAGTTTTATTACCTATATCCTGAATCTTATGTAAAAGTAGATAAGTTCTCGTTTTTGCTAATCAAGGTCTACCACAATTTTTTTAAAGCTTTTTCTAGTCAAAATGCATGGGCACACGAACCAGCAATAGCAGCATTCATGGGATCTCATTAGAAATCCAGAACCTCAAGCCCCAACCCAGACCTTGTGAGTCAGCATCTGCATTTTAATAAGACCCTGAGGTGACTGTAAGCCACCTCTAAGGACTGTGTCTCTGATGCTGTGGTTTCCTATTCTGCTTAGAGCGCTGTGAACCCAGCGGGCAGCTCGACTTTGCTTGCGCTGTGTTTCTTCAGGTAGAGTTAGTAATGCACAGGCCTGCGGACAAAGCCGGGTAGATACAGCAGGGGAAGAAGAGGGAGGCCGGGCCTGTGGGCACCCCACACTTGGGATGGACTTGAACAGCTGACTGCATGCCCAGGCTGAGTTATCTGGCTAAAAAACAGAGTAGAGTACAAGTAATTGAAATATACCGTATTTCCTGAACTTCATTTCAGTCAGTAGTCTCAACCTCTTTTTGTGATAAATCTTCTACCATTGCTACTAGCAAGAGGTAAAATCAATGGAGTTTAAGTTTTGGCTCCTTTCTCAGGTCTCTTGCCAGGTGAAATTACTAACAAGGAGTGACATATCTGGAAAACAGGTAACAGGAAAAAGGAAGAGGTGAAAAAGAGAGAGAAGCTAAGGTACAATCAAGCTATGGCCTCCAAGAAAGGAAGGGCTGATGACATGTTAATTTGAAAGCACACACACCCTTAAAAATCAAACTTCATTAATTACACTTGCAAATAAAAGTTTGGGAAGGCAGCCTAGTTTTTACCCACGGTATATTTTTAAGCTGCGTGCAATCAAACAGAAAGAGACTTTAATATTTTTTGAGCAATTGCAAGAGAGCCTATAAATATCTTTCAGCTCCATTTTTATCTTCCCTGTAACTTAGGGTTGTGGTTCCTGATGAATGATTTGTCATTGTCCTATATGATTTTGATCATATCATTTAGCAGCACTGTAGGAGGGCACTTACGTGGTTTAACTCTGAAACTACCCATTAAGAGATGAGTAAAAAGTCAACAACATTATCCACATCATTAGCTTACGCAATAAAAAGTGATTAAATACAGCTAGCTTTCAAATGCATGTAAAATAGATCTAGTTGAAAGTATAAACTTGTATAATGTTTACGTTCTGTTTGGACTGAATTACCTTAAGTAACAGAAAATCGCCTCCTACCTCATTGATCACCATCAACACGGAAGTCGTCGTTAGATTATAAAAACTTTGGAAAAGAATGTTTGGACAAAGCTGTAATTACATTGCTAGTATTGTTGCACCTCTCATTGGATAAACATCTCCAAACTGACCATTCCCTCTTCAGTAAACAGGGATTAGAGCATGAGTCTTTGGGTTGCTGGAGGTGAGAGTGGGGTATATGAGCAAAGGAAAGATAAATTTATTATTTAAGAAATACACGTATTTTTGTATTACCAAAGTATTTGGTGAGTTAGATGTGGGTGTTTGGCCTTTCTGATTTTGGGGACTACCAGAAATCATGGGGAATTCCCAACTCGTTTCCACATACCTGGGCTTCTTTGGGTGGAGGTTCTGGAGAAGGGAGCACCAGAGACTATGGGTTTGGAAACTATGCCTCTGGAATGCCCTCCAGGTGGTTGAATCATGCCTTGTTACTGAAGCTGCTTGGAAGGCCACCAAGTCTCAGTTTCCTAATTATCATCAGGAACTCCCTTTAACATACACAAACCATGTACAATAATGGTATTAGTCATTCCTCCTCATTCAAAGGTTGCATCCAGATTTAATTTAATCTGGGTGTAATTTAATCTCTTTATGGTTCATTTTCAGCATGGAATTATATCAAATTTTCTCAACAAACGTTTTGCAGTCTTTATCCTTACTGATCTCTCAGCAACATCTCTGCCCATCACTGCTTTCTCTTTGAAACACTCTCTTTCCTTAATTCCCATGACATGGGATTATCCTGCTGTTCCTTCTGTTTCTCTGACCTATCCTTCTCTTTTTCCTTCTCTTTTAGTGGCTCTTCTTCCTCAGCCTGACTGTTAGACATTGGCGTTCTACAAGTTTACTGTGGTCATCAGCCTCATAGTCGTAGGCTGTTTCTACTCGCTTCTTGCCCTATTCTCTCATCCTAATCAATCTCATTTACTCCATGACTTCAATGATTGTCTATATTATAATGGCTCCGAAATCATTATCTTAAGCTCATGGCTATTTAACAGGCAACAGTCTTGTGTACACAACTTTCTTTTCAGTAGCTCTGCTTAGATTTGGACAAACATCATTTACCTGCCTCAAAATGGCTTCCTCTTATAGCCCGTTCAAAGGCACCACAGTTCAATAAAAGTAAGCCGTAAAATAAGGCAAGTGTATCTCTTGACACCTGCCTCTCTCCCTCACCATCTACATTCAGTCATCACCAAGTTATCACTTTATCGTTGAAATCTCTCTCAAGTCTCTCCAACGACACCATCACCATTCTTGTGCAAGTTTTATCTTCCACCAGGATTATTTTGATTGAGTCCTCTCCAAATAGCTTTCCACACTATAGCTAGAGCAATGTTTTAAAAATGCAAATATAATCATGACTCTCCATGTTTAGTAACTTCACATGGTTTTTGGGTCAAGGACCAAGCATCCTTAACTGCCCCTACAAGGTGTGTACAAACATACCTCTGATGGTTCAGCCAGTCTCATCTTTTCCTCAGTTTTACCTCCGAGGTCCCCCACACTGGTCTTATATTCCAGTTATTCATATGTTCCAGGCTCCTTTTTTTAGGCCTTTTTCCAAATAGTCTTTCTTTCTGGAATTCTGATTTCTCACTTTCCTCTTTTCTATATCATTTCTCAAAAATTTTATCTCGGACTTCATTTTTCTTTTCACTCTCTCACTCAGAGTATTTTCCACTCCTATGGTTCCAGTACTCATTTCTGCACAGATAATCTCCAAATATACCTTTTTTTTTAAAGCTGCAAATGAGCATTTATAATAATGTTAAAACTAAATGTTTTATAAATGTCTTAACTTCAGTATGTCCTAAACTGAACTTCCCCCTCAAATCTGCTCCTCTTCATATCTTTATACCCTGTAATGATGTCACCAGTCTTAAAGCCACTCACTGTTATCACTCCCTACAAAAATATCCCAAGCCCATTAACAGGCACTCCCACCCTTCCCCCTAGCCCCTGGAAATCATTAATCTACTTTCTGTCTCTATGGATTTGCCTATTCTAGACACTTCAAATAAACATAATCATACAAAGATTTTTGTGTCTGGCTTCTTTCATTCAGCGTGTTTTCAAAGTTCATCCATGTTGTAGCATGAATTAATACTTCATTCCCTTTTATAGCTGATTAATATTTCATTATATGATATACCACATTTCTTTATACATCCATTAGTTTACGGATATTTGAATTATGCTTTTGGGCTATTTTGAATTATGTTGCTGTAAATATTCCTGTACATGTTTTGACGAAGATGTATTTTTTAAGTTCTCTTGAGTATAACCTTAGAAGTGAAATTGTTGGGTCTTTAAAAACTCTACTCCTTTCCCTGGTTGTCTTTATTTTATAGCTCTGTATGAATCAAATTAACAAGAGCCAAATTAAAGCTCTAAGTCCGTCACTCAAGTGGCCGACAGTCCCTCAGTGACTTCCCAGTGCAACCGGATGAAGCCACAGCCCTGGCATGGATGTTAGGAACACTCCACAGTATCACCCTTACCTAATATTTTGGTTTGAACTCCAGCTACTGTGGTGTAAAAGCTGATTTATTTGTAAAGTCTTTCCTGAACAACCCTACCCATACCCCAAATTAAAACCAGATGGACTTCACTAATCCTTTCCTCGTACTTCCATAAGCACATCCACTTGTACTAGGATATAAGTCCTAGAAAAATGTGCAAGTTGTAGAACAATGCACATAGTAGGTATTCAGATATGCATTGAAAGAATGAAAAATGTGTGAGTAAAAAAGTATTTGTTTTAATATCTCTTTCCCATGGGTTCATTAAATTCATTCATCACCACGTATCAGACAGTAAACCACCTGAGGGAAAGGACCGTATCTCAGACACCTTTCAGCTCTCAGCTGGCAACATAATACTTGGCATATACTAAGTTTTCAACAAATTCTTGTTCACTGACCGCATCCATCAAGCGATCAAAACCAAGCCATACTATTCCCTAGTGTATAGGCATGTTTTGAATCTCCCTACTGCCTTGTTTTTAAGGACACCATTCTGTCTGGAATGCCATCAGTCTCTCCTAAATGACCCATGTCAAATAATACTTTCTCTATTTTACTTTTTTCTCCCTTACTTCTTTAAGAAATAATTTCACATACACTCTTGTAGCGCTTTATTAGCAACTCTCTCATAGTCCTATACTGCATTCCCTTATAGACATTTTTTAACTCATCTAACACCACCCCTAAGTTAACTCCTCCCTGAATTATAAGCTACATAAGAGGAGGAAATACATATTATTCCCAGCTGAGTGCTTTATATATAAGTAGATACTTGAGGACTGAAGCAGGAAATAATTTACTGATTTTTAACTGATTGGTTGAACTTAAGCGAATAGAGTAGAACTCATACTTGCCTCCACCCTGCATTTTCCCATTTCAGTATATACCATTAAACCAAAATCTGGACATAATCTCTGATTATTCTCCTTTCATTATGCATATATCCAATCTATCAGCAAGTTCTATTGATTATAACTTCAAAGTACACTGTGAGTCGCTCCATTTTTTTTTTATCATGTTGGCTGCCATCCTTGTTCAAGCTGTTGTCGTCTTTTATTTCAACTTTCGCAACAACTTTGCAACTGGTCTCTTTATTTTCACTCTATGAGACTAAAGTTTCGTGTTCATATTATTAAATTTTATGTTAAATTTATACATTTAAAAATATGCATCAGATTTATGTTGCACTTAGATTAAACCCCACATTCTACGTGTGGCTAGAACCTGTCATCTTGAGGGTCCCATCTCCTCCCATTCACCCCTCTGCTCACTATCTGCCAGTGACACTGGCCTGGAATACCTGGTGGGAGCTGCATTTTCTGTACTATTCTGCTAAACACTGTGCAACTTTGGATGAGTGCCTTTACCTCTGGGACTCAAATCACTTAACTTTAAAATGAAGGAAGTTGACTAAATGGTTGTACACGGTCTCTTTAATTATCTTCAAAGTTCCTTAGTAACTTATCTTTACAGCTAGGATATTTGTAGGACTCATTTTTTAAACTGCTAGACAACAATAACAAAATACACTTTGATAATGTTATCTATCACAATTTATTTTGTTCAAACAAATGCATCTTCTGAGACCAATGCTTCATAAAGTATAGAAGTGGCTGAATTATTCTGCTTTCTTTTTAATAAATGAGGATTTCAGACAGACCCTAAAGTGACTGCTGCTAGTTCATACATGTCATGTTGATTTATTTTGTTGACATATTACTTTATCAGGAAATGTTTATAGGTTTTTTCTCTTTTATTAAATGTACTTTTTTTGGAAGGAAGGTGTATTATTTTCCTATTCTTATTGTAACAAATGACCAAAACCTGGTGGTTTAAAACTATACATATTTATTATCATATAGTTCTGGAGGTCAGAAGTCCAAAACGGATTTTACTGGGCTAAAATCAAGGTGTTGGCAGGGCTGGTTCCTTCCTTCTGGAAGCTGTGGGGGACAATGTTTCCTTACCTTTTCCAATTTCTTGAGCCTGACTGCATTCCTTGGCTTGTGGCCTCTTTCATGTTAAAAGCTAACAGTGGGGAGTAAAGTCTGACCCTGCGTCATCTGACACCAATTCTTCCAACCTCCTTCTTCTACATTAAAGGTCCCTTATAATTATATTGGGTCCACCTAAATACAGTTAATTTCATCCAAAACCATAACTCCCCCTTGCCGTGTAACATAGTCACAGGTTCTGGGGATTGGGAAAGCGGTCATTCTTCTGCCTGCCATGGGGCGGGGGAAAGGTTTTCATCAATGCTTCTGGTAGTTCTCGTGAGTTTTCTCGTATCGCCATCTCCTTCCCCAAAGACAAATTGCATGAATTTTGTTTTGGCTGGAATGGACAAATTGATCAAGTTCAGCACTCTTCCTTTAGAAATGTGTAAAGTGAAACCCAGAGAGGTTATACTGTTTTCCCAAGGACACCTGTGAAGTATCTAGGAATGAAACCTACGTTTTCTTTCAACTCAGTGTTCTTGCCAACGCAGTGGCTTTGATGGCAACTGCTGTTCCATTTGTTATCATTGCAATTCTATTTTTACGTTTGAATACAAATCTTGGTTCCTTGTGCATTGTAGCTCATCTTATTTAAAGTAATATTTATTTATTCATGCAAATAGATTAAAATTTTTTTGTTATTGAATAAATGACTGACTCAACCAATGAAAACAAAATTGCATTATTCCCTGGTCCTTGGACGTGTTCTAAGATTTAGCATCTTTCAATAAGTGTTTGTGGTGCACCTGTTGTGTACACAGCAATGGTCTAGTTAAGGAAGAGGAAGTCAATAAATACAAGGTGTAAAGTCTTTGATAATTCAGGACTCATGATTTTTTTTGTTGGGGAGACAAGAAAATAATACTTTAAAAAGTTACATCATAGTTCAAAGCAATGTGAGATTAAATGCCAAATGAAATGATTTAGTCAAATGTTGGCACTAAAGTTCAGCGGAAGAGAGCAGTATGGATGACATAGAGGAGGTGATTTGTGGCTGAATCTTTCTTACTGGAAAGGGTGCAGTTAGAAAATGGAGAGTTGAAGAACAGGATGGGCAAAGGGGAAACAGGGTGGGTAAAGGCTTGGAAGTTAAAGCCAATGTGCTTGGGGACATAGCAAGAAGACTGCCCAACTTGGAGTTAGAGTGTCATATAGGAATTGGTGGATGACAAAGTTGGATAGAGAGCTTTGGAGAGTTAGTGAACTGTGAAAGCTGTAGTTTGAATTTATGAATTCTAAAGCCAAGGGATGCTTGATTTTGTTAATTTTCATAATGGCTTGTAGTTTTTCTCCAGCAAAACAAAATATCTTACTTTGAGAGATTTAAAAAAGGCTCTTGGTTTTGACAAACTATCACATGCACACACACACAAGTACAATATCACAGCAAAAGAACAGCAAAAATAAAACTGTATACTATATATTTTTCTAAGTGCCTACAAAGCTGAGAAGTGAGGAGTGGGGAAAATGGATCTCGTATGTTTCAGGGAAGCTGTTTTAGGAAAGCTGTTTTGAGATAGCTCAATCCGCCTCTCCCTCAATTCACACAATCAACAACTCCAGAGCCCTCCTTTGCATTGAGTGCTGTATTCACAGAAAGGTAATTGTTTGAGTCAGGAAAAATTATCTGGAGGTAGTGATGATTTGTGCCTACAAACATACCTGATGGGCAAGGTAAGAGAAGTGCTCCAAGTAAAGGGAGGCAGATATGCCAAGGGAAAGTTTGGAGGCATGAATAATTAATTTGAGAACACCAGTGTGCAGGGAGGCATGAAGGCTATTAGATGATTAAATTGAAAAGGTGCATAGGAGGCAGGTGACGAAGGTCCTCATACACCATGCCAATTACTTGGGATGTCACCATTCAGGTCAGTTCTTTCTAAACAGTTTCTATGGAGTGCTGAGGTCCCCCTGCCGAGGGGGCACTGTGCAGGAGTCTGAGGGAATAGAGGAAGCTTCCAACACTCTCCCACAGTCCAGCTGAGGCTTAATAGAAGGATTATATTTTATTTGTTCACATCCTATGTAAATACGCAAACAAAAATTTGCAAGGCTAAAAACAATTAAAAACCACCGGAGACAAGGAAGCCGCAGAAGTCTATGGCTGTACCACCTTGAACGTATTTGATCTCCTCTGATCTTGGAAGCAAACTACCGAAGAATTTTGAGTAACACAAAATCAGGTGCAAACTCAGGTGAAAAATCACTCTGAACCCAGAATAGAGAATTAGTCTCCAACCTGAAGTGGTTATGTTCCAAGATGTGTGTTGGGTTGGTTGTCAACTGGTACCACCACGTCTAGTCTCTTCTAAGGCTGGGAAATAGATTTTCCTTTAATTACTGTCTTCCCAGTACGTTATGCATTAGTTTTCTGATGAGAAAAACTTGTGGAGAAACAGCAGGCAGAGGTGAAGAAAACCCTATTATACTCAGAAGGTTGTGGAGGCGACAGGAATGGCCCCATGCAGCAGTCTCCAGTCCTCTCATGTGGTCAGAACTAGTGCTTCTAAGACTTCTGCAAACTCCAGCTTTTCCTCTTCAAGTAGAAACAGTGACTACTTCTCCCGACCTTTGATTGCCCCTTTGCAGACAGGCCTTCACTTCCTAGCTTCTTTTCTACCTCATTCAGGTAAACCGTAGCTCTTATGTTAACCCCTTTAGTCCTGTGATACTTGTGGTCTCGCTCATTCTGACAGAACCCACACTGTTACGTGTGTGTATCAAATAATTCACTGGATGGGAAAGGTCATTTTAGAGCTCCTGTTTATACTTACGTTTTAATCTCTCTATATCATTTTATCATCTACATAACATAAATAAATCAACACACATGCATTGAGATGTGTGCTCAATTTTTCACTCATGTGGATGTGAAATTATAAAAGCTTGAGAATACTGGTAGAGAAAATGGTTTTGGAGAGGGACAAAACTGGAGGCAGAATGTTCAGTCAGGAGGTGATTATAGATGTTAATCCAGGAGAGAATTTATGAGGATCCAATGTGAGGCAGTGGCGGGAGTAGTCCTGATTTAATAAGTATTTCAGATGTAAAATAAGTAGAAAGCAGTAACTGATGGATCACTTTGGGGGAGGAAAGAGGACACTTCAAAGATGACTCTTACTTTTGTAGCTTAGGTGCCTTCATCCAAGAAGTGAGAGTTGCTGGTTTGTGTGTTTACCTGTTTTTTTTCCTTTCACCTGGTCAATAATTTAGCAAAGCAACTGTACACCCAAATCAAGCAGGATTCATTTCAGGAATGTGAAGAATGACATAGTATTAGGAAAAATGTTCTCCAAATCTATTGTGTAAAAGTTCTAAGAGAAAACATGGTTGTGGTAAATACAACCAACTGTCCCCCCCATTTTTTTCTGTCACTGTTTATCCCCCCATGCCCTCTTTCATCTCCATCCATGCTCCACCCCAACCCACTCAATCACAACACTGTTGTGTCCACAAGTTCTTGTTCTCTCCCTCTCTTTTTCCCTGTTTTGCACAATGGAAGTCCTATTTCTCAGTCAAGTAATGCTGAGGGAGATGGCACTCCTTCCTGATGTAACTCAGGAACCCAGATTCCTTCCATCTTGTGGCTGCCTGAGAGTCTAGGGCCTTTCTGTTGTCTAAATTCTTCTGGCAGAAGGGAAGGAAGTGTGCAAGGAGCACACCAGCTTTTTAAACAGCTCTGGGCCAGAGGTGACACACATCACCACCACCCACATTCCTTTGGCAAGAACTAGTCCCATGGCCCCATCTGGGTATCACTTCCTGGCAACAACTCTAGAGTGGCCTGGGGAATACAAAATTTGGGTGGTTCCTGGGTCCTTGAATAATACTATGAAGGGGAGCCATCTGCCTTAGTGTTACATGACTGAGAATAGGACTACCATTTGGTTACACACCAAAATACATTCCAGCTCAATTTGTTATAGCAGTTTAGTCTACTTTAAATATTACAAGGATTTTTATAGACGTCCCAAAGCATGCATTACCAGCCAATAATCATTGCTGATACAAAATTTTAGACTACATTAGTTATAGGCTATCTTAACGTGGGGTCTCTGTGTAAAATAAATTTCGTTGGGAAAAAATTACATTTTTATTTTCACTAACATTTAACTGAAATTTAGCATTTCTTTTCATTACAAATATAAGTAACAGATAAAGTATTACTAACAGTTCCTGTGGCTTGTTACCAATAGAAAATACATCTTTCCTCATCACATTATAGTTGTTGCAGATATTTCATGATGCCACTTATAGTTATCATTAATTCAAAATTACAGTAGCTATTAGACCTGTTGCTACATCTTATAATTTAAAGCATTAATAAAAAGCACAAATGTTCTATTATAAATTAAAAAAAAATATTCTGACAATTGTATTTCAAAATAATCAACTTTTTAATAATAGATGTATTTTGTGCATTTAAAAACATTATTATGAAAAGGGGCCTATGGGTAGAAAAAAAAATGTTAAGAACCTCTGAAATATATTTCCTCAATGTAGCAATGGCTAATTAAAAACAACATGGCTGCTGCTTCCAAACTTTATATTTCTAGTTCAGATATGATAAAGAAACATAGATTTGTAACAGTTAAAAAAAAACAACTCATAGTAATCTTAGGTATCAGAACATTATTAAATAATGTAATAAAATACCAGGAAAGAAAACAAACCTGTGTCTGTTTGCTATTATTTGGTCACATGTACATAATGTCTGTAATCTTTTTTATTGAGGGCAACCATAACCATTTAGACCTTTTAAGACTACTTTTAGGATGTTTCTTTCTAGCTCATTCATATAATCATTTTATAAATACAGATGCTCCTTGGTTTACAAGGGGATTACCTTCAGATAAACTCATCATAAGTTGAAAATAGTGTAAGTCAAAAATGCTTGTAATGCACCTAACCTACTGAATACCATACCTAAGCCTTGCCTGCCTTAGACATGCTCAGATGAACAACTACATATATATACACACACACATACACATATATACATATGTATATGTATACATATATATACACATTTACACACACACATATATTTAACCACACCGGCGACACAGCACACTGTAGAGTGTCGGCTGTCTGTCCTCATCAGTGCCCGGCTGCCGCTGCCCAGCGTCAGGGGAGAGTATTCTACCACACGTCGCTAGCAAGACATTCAAAATTTGAAGTATAGTTTCTATTGAATATTTTTCACCATCATAAAGTTGAAAAATCACAAGTCAAACTATTGTGAGGAGACCATTTGTAGTAAAGTTCTGGTTCTGGTGTTTCCAATATTCTTGATCATCAGTGAACCACATAAGCAGATGCTTATGTTGAAGAATATAGAAATTATATATGAATAAAGATATTCCACTCTATTTGTTTATCATGCTGGAGATTGCTATATTAAAATTTTTAATTTCATCTAAATTTTATTCGTCAGTCTGAAAATAGTGTTCTTTTTCTAAAACTAGAACTCACAGCCTTGTTAAACTTTTAGTTTACAAAGGCAGCAGAGCATACTCTGAACCCCTGCCACATAATCTACCATCAAGTCTTTCCATTAGGACTTCTGGGTACCTAGAAATAATCATTTCTCAAAATCACTTCAATCACATTCAAATCACTTCCGCAAAATCAACAGCCCTTCCTTCACGTAAAATATCCAAAAGCTATTTTCAAAAGTGAGAAGCTTGAGAAATGATTTTCATAAGAACTTGTGATATGAAACATTGGGACTTGTATATGAGAAAGACCTGCGTTTGGGTTCCTGGTCCATTACTCAAAAGCCTTGAGACCTTAAATTATTTCTTTGAGTTTCAATTCCCTCCTCGTGAATTGAAGATACCATCACTTAACCTCATACTGGCTTTGTGAAAATGAGATGAGGTTAAATTTTGACAGATAATGTCAGTGCAAAAAATTGTTAATTCTAATTCTTCACTGACTTATGAACACAGTCATCACAATAGATGTGAACAAGCAACAAAACCTCAAGTAGGAAACCGTTTTATACCAAGGCCTTGTGGACTTGTTAAGACTTGACTACACAAATGCATACATGGCATCTGTCATTATACATACTGATACTTTTAAAATGTATATCTGTATCACAGTGTATGTACAAATGTATCTTTCTAAATTTTTGAGGTGACATTCTGTTGGATCCAGTGTTTGTGTATTGGATTTTGAGATGCTGTGCACTTAATGAAAGGAAAACTGTTTAAAAGGCCAATACAAAGTTTCTGACAAATGTCTCTGGGTACGTAACGGCTGATTACCTCTAAGCCAGTGAATCCATGATTACCTAAGGTAACACACTATGTATTAACAGCCAGTGGGAGTATGCCATTTGTTTGTTTTGGACGTTGTGAATTGTTTGTGATGGCATTATTTATTTTTCTCTAAAGTTGTGGTTAGATTAAGTACTAAAGTGTTCTGCCAAACACATCTCCTCTTGAAGTGGTTTGTACTATATTTTTCAGAAAATACATTCTGGTGGTACTTTTTCCTGTTTAGATGTTCGCAAAATTTGTGCATAGTGTTCAGATAATAATAGCAGCTAAAAGTTACTGACCTTTTCCATAAGAAATGGTAACAAATGACTGGCATTATGTCATTTCTCCTAAACCTTAAAATCTTCCCATTAGATGGGTGTTATCAGAAACAGGAAGTAACTGGTCCAAGGTCAAAAAACTTGCAAGTGGCAGAACTAAGATCCAAACCCAGGTGTTTTCCAAAGCCCGCCCCACCCCCACTTTTTTCCGACAATGCCGTGTAGCCCTTTGGTTTCCTAATGAGGGTCTGGATATCTGAACTCAATGATATTTCACGGTGTGTTGTAATGATAAGAATTTCAGAAGCCTAAAACACGTTGGAACTTTCAAACTAAGCATGAAAATATAAGCTACATAATTTCCTAGGGCCAAATGGAAATGAATATAGTACAAGATCAAATAGCAAATTATTAGAATGTATGAGAGAACAAAAGATAAGCAGAACGTTACTCCGGAGAGCTCTGTCAGCACTGTTTCCAATGGGGCTGAACATTTTAATCGTCTTACACCAACGCTCACCGCGCCCCCTCCCCTGAACTGTAGAAAATCAGCGGGTTAAATCTCAACTCAGTAATGGAGTGTTTCGAATATTTGAGTTAGTTGAGGTACACAGCGTTCAATCTTCAACACTGACTATGCTCTGAATTCTAGACTCCTATCTCCCAGCACCTGCTACGTATTCCCAACTGGACATTCACCACCATTTCAGCTTGAACACATCTCAGTTTAAGAAGGCTATAAGCCACAAACTAGCACTCGTTAATGAGACATCAGGATAGGAGTCAGACTCTGGGACCCAATTGCTGGTGTTCCATTGCGGCTGTCACTCATTACCCCTGTGACGGAACACGATATCTAACCTCTCTGTACTTCAGGTTTCCCATCTGTGCAATGGAAAGAATAATACTTACTTCATGAACTCGTTATGAAAAATATATGAATTATTACATGTAAAGCACTTAGACAAGCCCTGGACATATACTCTAAGCACCATGGGAATGTTGGCTGCTATCGTTCTATCATTGTTATCATCAATGATCCAGGCTGAAAGCTGCAGTGTTTGCTTGGATTACTAGATTACCAATGCCTTTCAATTCTTCTTTTGGAATATTTATCTCATTTTCAACAGCTACCACCCTACTTTAGCTTTCTGTTACTTTCGAACTTGTTGCCAGTTCCCTCTCTCCTGCAATTTATGCCGTAAGCCACCAGAAGATCTATCTTTGTAAATGTTGTTTTAATAGAATTATTCTCCTACTCCAAAACTTTCAAGGTCTAATGTTACAGCATATGGTGCAAATGCCTCATTCTGGGACAGAAAATCCCTTCAGTGCAGCCCCAACCTATTTCTCGAGCCTCATCTCCCTCCCTTGCATGTGAAGGAACCGCTAGGCAAACCAGTGCACCCACTGCTATGTGTTCTTCATACCACATTCTCAGGGCCCAGACTTCTCACAATTCAAAATATCCTCACTATTCAAATACTACTTGCCTTTCATGGGACAGCTCAAAGTTTGTCTCCTCCAAAGACCCTAGAGCAGATATGAAAGGTATCAAAATAAAAAGTTGAACTTTTCTAATTCAGAGTGTACGTGTATTAGGGATGGTTAAGTAAAAAGCAAAAAGCAAAAGGAAGGTATGATGCTTGAGAAATATTCAATGAATTAAAAAATTTTTGACTATTCAAATGTTTTCCTTTTTATATAGTGATAGCAAGCAATAATGGAAGTAACTGGTGAAGGGCTCTCTGTAACCTGTTTTAATAAATTTCTCTGTGTACAACAGAATACTTGAAATCACTGTTCAAAATGAATTAGTCCTCATTAGCTTGTTTGTCCATTTGTCTGTTCTGCTATAATGCAGTTTCATTCCTAAGAAACCTTGCATGCTCAAAAAGAGTCAATGGAAAAAAATAGGAGTTTCAGATTCATAATAGTATTATTGAGTAAGGAATTTCAACAATAAAGGTGCTTTCTCATAGCCACACAAGTATAATGATAAAATGTAACATTGCTGAGAAATCCGGTATTTTATTATATCAGTGGAATGGGCCTTTCATTCTTCATTATTTCTAGCACCACCATTAGACAGAACTTCTTACCATTCCTGTCATCACAGAGGCGATAAAGGAAACAGAGCTGCTCAAAAAAAGGGAGTGCCGTGAGCAACACGGTTTCCTCTTTGAGACGGGGGAAGGTCCTTAATAAGATTGCACTGCAAACAGATGATCGTGTAATATAAATTGATGTTATAAAAGCCCATACTGTACTTGAATTCTTTTTTTAATTGAAGAGCATTAATTTTAAAACAATCGGGCTGAAATATCAGAAATTTCCAATTAGAGGAGTAGTTCAATAGAATCTGGATTCTAATGCGACCTTCAGCAAATCACTGACGACTCTAAAGGCTTGAGTTTCTCATCTAACAAAAAAGAAGCATGTTTTGAACACTGGAAATACATCAATATTTCTGTGCCTTTTTCATTTTTCACCTACCAGGTTATGAATTATTTGCCAGGTTCTGTTACTCAGTTACTTTGACCTTAAAGTTCAACGAATGTGTCTAATCTCATACGCTTTGCTTTTCAAACAATTAGAACATAAATTCCTAATATGAAAATAATTATGAATTTTGAATTTTCTTTTAATTCAAAAGGCATTTTAGATTTTGAATGCCCTATTCCAAATATGCATTAAACATGAGAAAATTAAATTGTTTCATCTTTCCGTATTTTTGCATTTCATATTGTGTTGTATATTTTTAATGACTCTACAGCCATAATACTACATTTTAAATCCCAATAGTTTACCTTTCTTAACCTTTTTGCTTTTATATTTCGGAGACACAGTCCCTTTTATTGGGAATAGGAAGAATCAAATACTTAACAACTAGAAATTAATTTGAAATCTGAGACCATATTAGATCTTTTGGCTAAACTAGCATTCTCTGACTACCTCAGGTTTTTTGGTTGTCTTGCTGGTGAGGATACATTTAACCACCTCACACCAGGTCTCACTGTTGCCCCTTTCTTTAAGTATTGGGAGGTACAAGTCCTTCTACAGGTCTTTGTTTTGCGATTCAAACCACTAGATTCACTGTGACCAATTGATACCTTTAAACATACAATTTAAAAAATGAAAACAATGACGTGTGTAACTATTGAACAATTTGACTTACTGCACTGGAGATTCATTTTCTGTTTTAAAGATAAAACAATTAGCTTCACAGACTAAATAATGGCATCTGGGTAATAGCTTTAAGGGGGAGAAAGCCAAGAAATGAAGTCATGAGCAATGTACAGGATCCTCTCTTTCTAAACAGAATAGTTTAAATTTCAAACAGACATAATTCATAAGGTAGGATATTTACAAAATCAGAAGCCCCAGGTTCTTTGCAGAGCTAAAAGTCCCAAATTTGAAGTGCTTCTAGGTAATTTGATGGTGACACCTATTGTCCAAATGAATCATTGCAGCCTATCTTTTTATATGTTTATGAGTGGCGGGGTGAATAAATTCGGCAAAGTCCCAAGTGTAAAATTAGGGGTTTTATTTTATCCATTTGAGATATTCACATCATGGGTAATTTTAAATTAGATAAACATAACACACATATCTAGCTGTCTTGGTCTTAAAAGGTGTTTTGTTCATAAGGTATGTGAGTGTGTATGTATATTAAGGGAAAGGACACTCATTATTAGCATTAGGTTATTTTCACTTTGAAAAGGAGGAGAAACACTATGAAGTGGAAAGGCCAACAGCTAAAAGTAATCTTAGACAGTTAGTACCAAAATGTCCAGTACCGAAAACAGTAAAGATTTATTATTGGAAATGATTGTAATGAGATTGATTTTCACACCTAATTTATGAAATTAATCTCAGCGTTTTTCAGTTACCCTGAATGTCAGAAAAGTGGCTATTTAAGCTTCTACAGTCTTTAAGTTGCCAGTGAAAATAAACTTAATTTTAAAATGGAAAACAGGATTGATTTAAGGAGCAGGCTAGGAGTCCTGATAACCCTAAATAATATGAGGTCTGTCTGGGAAAGTCCAGCTATTTTTAATATAATAAGAATGGTTTGCATGACATCAATGTCACCTGCCAGCCAAGGAGAGTGGACTGGAATGTGCATTCATGAACAATGATGACTTCACTGTACTAGTCAGTGGGGGCAGTAAATACCATTGAGTGAGCATGTGTACTGTGTTTCCGTCACATTTAAAATGAGCGACTAGAGCAATGAATCTACATGAAATTTTGCATTAAGCTTGAGCATTCCTCCACAGAAACTGGATGATTCAGAAAGCTTTTGGGGATGATGCAATGAGTGCAGTGAAAATAAAAATGTGGCACATATGCTTCAAAGATGGTCGAGAATCTGTTGAAAGTGATCTACATTCTGGAAGGCCTGCAACAAGCAGAACACCTGAGAATGTCGAACTCAGCCTGCCTACCACCCAGATTTGGCACCCTGAGACTTCTGGCTTTCCCCAAAACTAAAATCACCTTTGAAAGGTAAGTGATTTCAGACCATTGATGAGATTCCGGAAAATGTGACAGGTTACCTGATGGCGATTCCAACAAAGGATTTTACAGAGTGTTTTGAACAGTGGAAGGGACTCTGGGAGAAGTGTGAGGTCCTAAGGTGCCTACTTTGAAAGGGACTGAGGCATCATTGTCCTGTGTACAATGATTCTTGTATCTTGTATCTTCATCAATAAATGTCTCTATTTTTCATATTACATGCCTGGATACTTTCTGGACAGATCTCCATATTTTTTTTTTTTTTTTACTTTATTGCCACACTTCTAATTTGTTTAGAGAAGCTTATGTTAACTGATATATACAAAAGTTCCATCAGGAAATCTATAAAATATTCAGTAGTCTCAATGTTAATATTAGTTATATCTCCACTGTAGATTTCTTGACCAACTTTTTGTTTTTTTTCCCACCCAACTTGCTGAAATGATTTTTGCTGCCTGGAGACTTGAGTGTCTTGAATCACTGCAGACCTTTGGGCTTATATGCATAAAACCACACTGTATGTCGATCTACATTGGTTCTAAGGGAACTATAAATAGAGCGCAATCTAAAAGCCAAATGCTCATCCATTTGAGATTAATTGCCTTTTTCAGGTCACTAATTCATGCCCTACTGCCCCATGAAAGTTAATTTATTTCCCATGAGTGACCACTTGACTCGGCAAAGGTATTTTAACTCACCCAGGATTAATACAGGACAAATCTTATTACCATAACTTAGTTACAATGCAGTAAACATAGTTCGCCTTTCTCTTTCCCAGCCTGTTTACTCAGAGCCAGAACTAAGCCTTCCTTTGGCCCTATTAGGGATTTAACTCAGTTCAAGGGACTCCAAATTTGATAATTTACAATTAAGATTGTGTGACATTAGAAATATCACATGCTTATAAGAAAATGACAAATGGATCTCATGTTTCTCTGTAATCCAATAGGAATGTTGAGAATAACATTATTCTAAAAATATTGCTTCTTCTAGCATTAAGGATCTAACTTAGTCACAGTTTTAAAACAAAATGAAGAAATAAAAATAGCACTCAGTGAAGAGTAACCGTATAAGATCAAAGGCAAAAACGTGAAATAAAAGAATGTTGAGTCATCAAGGCACTCGTTTAACTCTGAAACTGCTGATTTTTCAGGGTGCTCAACAGTTGTACCCTTTTCAACCTTGGTAGGTGTTTCTATGTTTAAAATTTTTAGTTTGGCATTCTATTAAAATTCCTCTATAATATCACTATTAATAATTGTTTGATAACAATGTTATCATTTACATAGTCAGCAGATTTAGAAAATAAAAGTAGAGGACACTCAGATAAATTTGAATTTTAGATACAAAATAAGTAACTTTTTAGTACATGTATGTACCATGTAATACTTGAGAGATAGGAGTATATGTCACTAAATACACTGTTCCAATTGTGCTGCAGTTGTAAAGCAGGTTGATCTAATGGGAAACTAATTGGGGATCTCTCTATATAAAGTTTTTGGATTAAAGTGGACACAAAGACAAAGTTCCAGTCTGACCCCATGAAATTTGCATTACTGTTTTGAACCATCATTGAATTCATCACACTCTGTTACTGAACATCTATGTGGCAGGCACTGTGTAGAAGCATTCTTCCAGTAGCAAAACTGAACCTTTGGCAGGTCCTTCTTCATGAAGTTTTTGACAAGAATGGCTTTTTATTCTTCAAAAACTACTAAAAATTCAATTTACAGCAAAATTACTAGGCTATAAGTGCAAACTAGTAGAAAGACAAATACTGTATGATTTCATTCATACATGGCATCTAATGAACAAAGTGAACTCACAAGCGAAGCAGAGGAAGACTCACAGATGGAACGCAGGCTGACAGCTCTGGGCAGGGGGAAAGGGGGTGGAGGGATCCAGCAAAAAAGAAAAAGGACTCATGGACAGGACAACAGTGTGGTAACTGTGGGGGGTGGGGCATGGATAGAGGTAGAAGAGTGCTTAGGAAGGATAAATGGTAATGGAAAAAATACATTAAAATGAAGTATTAAAAGAGGTTAATGCCTTTTTAAAAACAGGGCAGAACGCTAATCATACAAGGGGGAAAATTTGATTAACTGCATTATAATTTACAAAGGTACTGCTTATTTTTGTATAATTAAATTGCCACTTGTTTTAAATACAGGAATATTGCCCTTTTTACTAGAATATGTAAGAAGTTGTAAGTTAAATATAACCTTACACAAAACAAAATTATAGCCATTATATCCTCTATTTTTATATAGGGCAATAAGATCAAAGCAGACTGAAGAATTGCAACCTCATCTGTTTAGCCTATTTTCATTTTAAGGAAGCATATTTAGACTACGGCATTTCATGTAAACATACTGAGGTAAAATTGCATGTGACAAAAATGAAACATTTCATGAAGTAATGAAATATAATAAAACAACTGTTAGATTAATAATTAAAGAGGGATACAAGAATGACTCAATGTTCCTATGGAACTGTAAAAGAGGATAATTAACTATTCAAGGATTAAGTTGTTCTTGGAAAACTCCTGAAGCTCTTGGCAAAATTGATCATGTTATAAAAATGTAAACTGTCTTATAATACAATAGGAAAAATGAAATGCTTTGCAAAGTTGATGCTTATTTAATCCAATAGTTAATGTATAGTTGAAATTATACCTAAATATTTGAAAGAAAAACCATAATTTTGTTTCAACATTTTCTGATGTAACTGTAAATTTTAGTTCTCTTTTTGAAAAACAGATTCAATCTAAGAGTCTTTTTACGAACCAGTTATCTTTGAATAGATCTAGTATGGTTTTAAGAGTGGATCTCGTTATTTTAAAAAACATTTCAGTGAAGCATAATATACATACAAAGAAGTGTACTTGTGTACAACTCGAGTTTGCACAACTAAATTACCCAAGAGTCAACACCCGCATTCAGAAAAAAGAACATTGCCAAGACCCTAGAAGCCCCTTTGGCCTTCCTTCTGGTCACTAGACATCCCCTCCTGAGGGTACGCATCATCTTGATGTCTGGCGGCATGGGTTTGTTTTGTAGTTTGCACTAATGGAATTATACAGTTACGTACTCTATTGTATTGGTTTCTTTCACACAACCTTTATTAGTGTCATCTTATTGCAAGTAGTCATAAAGCATTCATTTTCATATATATCCCAATATATACACCACTATGTGAATATACCACAAATATATATCCATTCTTGTGCTGATGAGTATTGACTAGTCTTATTTTTGGCTGCTACAGGCGGACTTTATATGAGTATGTTTTTTGGTGAACCTATGTGTGTGCTTCTGCTGGGTCTACACCTCAAGAGTGGAACTGCAAGGTCCTAGGGTATGCCAAGCTTTAGAATGGCTAGTTTTCTGAAGTGTTCATGCAATTGTTTCCCATCAACCACAGTTGTGGTTGCTCTACATCTTTGCAAACACTTAGTGTCTTCTTTTTCATTTTAGTCATTGTGAGAACACTGAGTGGTCTGGTACCGTGGGTTTAATGTGCATTTCTGATGATTAAGTAGAGCACCTTTTCATGTTTATTGGCCATCTGGGGATCTTTCTTTCTAAATATTTGCCTTCTCTTTTTCTCTTAGTTTTCTGCTTACTAATTTTAGGGGCGCTTTATATATACTTTGCATCCGAGTCCTCTGGTTCGCAGTTGCTAGATTGCTGGGCATCTGTGTGAGCTCTGCTGGCTGCCTTCTTCGTGTCCTTCATGAATTCAACGTTCTTAATTTTAATATAATACAATTAATCAAATTTCTCCCCTTGTATGGTTCGTGTAATGTCCTGCTTTTAAAAATCCTGCCTCCTGTTAATGTCATAAAGGTCTTTTTCTCCATTAAATGCTTTGTTCAAGCTTTCACACTGAGTTTGCGATCCATTTGGAAGTGATTTTTGTTTATGGTGTAAGGTAAAAGTAAAAATACTCTTATATGAATATCCAATTGACCCAGGAATATATAACAGATCTTTTTCTCACTGCACTGCAGTGTTGCCTTTGACATAGATCAGGTGACCAACCACTTATATGCAGGTCTGTTTCTTGGGCTTTTTTTTCTTGGTCATTGGTCAGTTGGTCTATCCTTATACTAGTATCACTCTATCTTAATTACTATAGCTTTATTGTAGCAACATAGTTTTAAGTGATTACAATTTCCAATAAAATGATTGAAAGTCAAATGCTCAAAGTCTGAATTGAATCTTCTGGGTAATTAAGTCATAGCTTATACGTGTTCTATTGACACAAGGTGGGGAGGGCAGACAAAAACTTACACAAGTTTACACTGTCCTGGCTAGCAATGAAAAGATGAGCATGAAGGCTAGTGCTATGTTTAAGTTTTATAGAGAAATGGGCCCCTTTTTGCCAGGTATGGGAGGAACAATTTAAATCAACAACAAATACAGAATTGTATACAAGTATATAATCAAGTGCAAAATAGTGTGTATCTACCAAGTGTTATATAAACTAAGAAGTAGGATTGTCAGGACGCCTGGTTAAAAGTTTTTTTCAGATAAACATTTTGCTTTCCAGGGAAATCTGGCAAAGTCCGAAGATACTGTCACGACTAGGGGTTGTTACTGGCATCTAGAGAGTAGAGGCCAAGAATGCTGTAACGCATGCTAACCATACTACAACGCATAGGCCCACTCCCACAGGAGTTCTCTGGTTCAAAATGTCAGTTATGCCAAGGAGGATAAATCCTGCTTTGGAGCAACAAGAGAACCACTCCTAAGAAAAACAACAGAGTTCAAACTAAAAGCAAAATTTTGTTCAAATTAAGGATTTATGTTGATGTTACAAATGACAGAGGCATTAAAGGGCATTAAAGTTTTAAACTGGAAGCCAGAGAACTGTACTATTTGAAGTATAGCATCTATAATTGAACTTTCAGATGTTTCAGTAAGTTTTCAAAGAAATTCAAAGACTGAAGAGCTCAATAAATAATTTCCAGTTTATCTATGAAATGTGGCAACCTGAAAATTCTTTCCGCTTAAATTCTGTAATTCCTCGATATTTTTAATCACTCATAAACTTCTTGATAATGACCATAAGAGTATATGTATGTGAGTCACAGCCAAGTTCCAGTGCTAGGTCTCAACATTAGCTGTGTGACCTGATACGTGCACCTACATTTCCCAAAAACATGCACATACACATACATATACATATGATTTACTTATTTAGATAGAGGGGAAGGGACAAAGAAAGGGAGAGAAATGTCAATGCAAGAAATATCAATTGGCTGCCTCCTGTACGCACGCTGCCTGGGAACTGAATCCACAACCCAGACATGTGCTCTGACCAGGAATAAAACTGGTGAGCTTTTGCTTTGCAGTGTGATGCCCAACTGAGCCATAGAGGTCAGGATGCAAAAACACATTTTTTCAGTTACAGGTCTAATATAAATTCCAATGGCTCAGGCTTAAACAGTATCAAATTTATGTTTAAAAATGAATAATTTTACAAGTTCATTCTTCAGGGGTCCTAATCAAGTGAATATGATGTTTTCTTACCACATAATAATCAATCACTTTCTATTGTTACCAGTTAAGAGTCCCTTGGGTACATTTACCACCTAAATCTTGCCATAATATTTCAGGAAACAAATTTTAATTGGCAGTTACTGCTTCTCGATGCTCTTTGTCTCTGAAAATTCTGTTAGAAAGCAAGAGAAAATGAGTGGGGTAAAGCAGTAGACCAACTAATCCTTTGCTGTGGGAGCTGCCCTTTGCGTTATGGGATGTTTATCAGCATCCCTGGTCTCTTCCCACTGGATGGCTATAGCACCCGCACCCCAATAGCTGTGACAGACAAAAATGTCTCCAGATACAGCCAAATTTACTGAGGGGCAAATCTGCCCCAATACAGGTGATCAATATATGCACAGTAAGGATTAATCTTACACTTTTTAAGTGAAACCATAAAAGCAAACATACTGTTTCATATGTATAAGCATCAGAACAGACGAAATCAATTTACAGTGTAGGAAATCAGGACAATGGTTGCCTTTGGGAGGGGCAACTGGGAGGAGTATCTTGAAGGCAGCAGGATAAGCCTCTGAAGTGCCAGTAGTGTTCTGCCCTGACCCGGGTGTTGATTACACAGATGAACGTTTATCAGGCACTTAAGAACATGTGCACTTTCCTGCATGTGCGCGCACACACCTGATCCGCTGTCTGTATCCACAGGTTTCATATCCATGTATTCATCCAACTGGGGGTTGAAAACACTATTTTATATCCACGGTTGGGAATTCATGGGTGTAGAGGGCCAACTGTATGCATTCTTATGCCATTTTATATATGAGACCTGGGCATCTGCAAATTTTGGTATCCGCAAGGGGTCCTGGAAACCAATTCCCCCCAAAGAGAGATAACTGTACTTTAATACATTTTTTCCAAAATATCATAGGACTCACTACTTCATTTTTTCATAATGAATAAAAACTTTTTAGCTCCTATTTTTTAAGTCATAAGCAACACTTATTATCAAGCTACAAGTTAACTAAGCAAAGAATTTGAAATCAAGTTGTAAACTAAATTAAAAAGTTGATCATCTCCACGTATTCCATTTAAAAACAGGCATTTAATTGAAAAAATCCATTCCAATTAATTCATTTGGTAGAAGTTACTTGTTTCTCCTGAGATTTGTCTCTTCCTATTGGCAAAACTCTCAACAATAAAAGGTGATATTTTAAAGAAAATTCAAAATACTGTAAAAGTAAACTGTCAGAAATGCACTGCTGTAATGTGTTGCAGTTTCCGTCCCTTGCTAAAATTGCAGAGATATGATTTAAGAGCTGAGGCGTAGTTTTGTCTCAAAATCTATATTTATTTTACAACCCACGTGTTTAGAATTACTTTTTTTTTTAAAGTATGTGTAAGGATGAGATGTATAAGCCTTTATTCATAAAGATGTATTTTCCTTATTTTTCTTTTCCTGTATGGACATTATTTCAAAGTAATACTCAGGCTGGTATAAGAATAAAGAAAAATAACAGGAAAAGTTAAATTTACACTAAATCTAGAATATTTAATTGCATTCATTAAAAAATAACTTAAAAAGATTAATATAGTTTCTTAGGAGTCTTCAGAACCACATTTCAAAAATACTGCAATAAAAAACATACCATCATAAGCAAATGTATAATTTATTTTTGGAGAAAATAATTAAAACTAAGGTTTTTCATTATAGGGGGAGAGAACAATAGAGAGCATACCATGGTTACATGTTAATTACCACATTCTGTACAATTTGGATGTGCTTAACATGTATTCATTGACAATATGAACTTTTGAGATTTAAAAATCACGAACTCTTGTCAACGTTGCAAGTTCACAAATGTTGAAATAAATACCCTAGAAATAAGTAAAGTTTAAAAACTGAAGCCTTTGACAGTGTTTATAGATCAATCCAAATGTTAAGTACAAATAGTACAGCAAATAAATTGACATTACTACTAGTTTCCACTTAATTTCTTCATAATATGGCTGTCTGGTGTTGCATTGGTAAAGATACTTCCTACAACCACATGGGTACCCCAGAGATTATGACGAATCACTTTACAGCAGCCAAGATCATCAACAGAGAATCCTAAATGTCGATAGCGTTCATCTGTTTCAAAAAGAGTGTTGTTTGTATATGGTCCAAAAAACTAAAGGAAATAAAATAAAAAAGATGTATTTTCATTAGCAAAAAAAAAAAAAGAAATAATTAAAAAAGGAGTAATAATTTCATACAAACATAAACACATATTTTAATACTCCAAATATTTAAAAATTCAAATAAGGAATGAAAAGGTCAAGTGAAATGCTTAAACTGCTCTAATACCTCCTCACCCCTCAACAGCTGTACATTCTGGAAATGTGAAATGAATGATCTAGCAAATTTCATGTTATCTAGAACCAAATGCACAATATTACACCAACTTTAAAGATGGAATAAACTTTAGACAACCATCTATGGTTCACCTTATCATTTTTAAGAAAAGGAAACTATAGTCCAGAATCAGTTTTTCATTTTTAGTCTATACTCTATCTTACTTGACTTTGAGAAGTAATAGTGTATATTCCTATCTTAAGATTCAAACCAAATTTATCACTATTTTTTAACAACAACAACAAAATACCCAAGATTTAAAATGTGACAATGTGGTTCAGTTATTTTCAAAATATAACTTTATAAATGTTAATTTGTAAAATGTTATTTTTTAAATATTTCTTTTACTATCCATTCTTCTTAATTCAAAAAATACTTTTTCATCCTTAAAGAAACTATTGATAACTAATTTTCAACAAACATCAAACACACTAATTCAATATAAATTAAATGAGGACAGAAATAACATCATTTTTAATTTAAAAAATTTAAAGTGATGGAGAAACTTAAGTGTGAATGACAGAGGCCCTTCCACGCTGTGAATGCAGCTGACTCATAGTGGTACTTCTTTGAGTAAAATTGTGAGATTTTAAAAGACTCTTAAGTGATCTACTTTTACCAAGGTTATATATAGTTACAAACAATTTCATAATAAAAATCATTCCTACGTCAAATTATATAATCTGGCTTTCAACCCGTGTATTTAATTACTCACTGCCAAACCAGATGATGGGTCGATAAAGTCAGCCCAATAGCCTTCGGCTCGAAGAGCGTAGCATATTTCCTTAGCACCACTGATGAACTGCATAGAAAAAGACACAAATAATATGCTCAAGATAGCACTGCTACAGATTTTTATTTTTAATAAATTTTTAAATAAATATCTTTTGCTTCAGATAGAGAACTTAATGATTAAAAAATTAAAACATAAATTAGGCTGTAAAGTTAAGATTATTTTAACCATTTCAAAAGGTTAATGGTTTGTAAAACATTTTCGTTTCTTTCAAAAAGTCTAAACTGTATATTTTTTCTTCTAAATTATTTATTTTAGGAACCATTTCTAATCAGTTCTGTGCCATTAATTCCTGAATTTATCATGGATTATAAGCTATAATTGTTATTTTGCGACACTATGGAAACATCAGAAATAAGGTAAGAAAGAAAAAACAAAATATTCATAGTAAAAAGATCTGAATTACTAATTTGAATAAGCCTTGTTTAAAAATATATACTTGTTTGTGTGTCCTTCAAAAACACATCTATCCATTCAGTCATGAAATACTTCTGAAAAGGCACACAAATAATAGGATAAATGGATAGGTGGGGAACAGGGCTGGACAGAATGCTTACTTTTCATTATATACCCATTTCTTTTGTATAGTGTATAATCATTACACACCATATGCATGAATCACCTATTCAAAATCATGGTCTCACCATCCTAATTCCTATGATGTCTTTATCAGCTTCATCAGAAGCCAAACCAGTGAAAAAGACAGTAACAAATATTACGACCAGAGTAGACTGTTAAATAGAAAAGACAGATCATAGATGTTTAAAAACATGGGGGCACACTTCTAGTCATAACAGTAATAGATACCAAACTTGTCAACTGCTGAAAACCATACAACTGACAAAAATATATGCGTCAACTGTTTTTAGGCTCTGAACAACAGTTGGACAAAACTATAATCGTTGACAGAAGGGAAACAGATGAGGTGTTCCCCATATTTTCCAGTTGTATCTGGGGATGCCTTCCTGTCACAGGGCAAAGAAGTGGATTCCAAGCAAAAGATGGTGTCACTGAATCGAGGAGGTAGAAAACAAGACTCGTGGATGGATGAAGCACCTGGAATTTGTGGGGCAGGGTGCTGGAGAAGAGGAAGATGAGCTAACAGGGCTCTGGGTCAGTCTGTAGGCCAACTGTCCCTGGTTTTATCGCCAAGGACTGAGCTGTGGGCATGCACATGGTGACATGCCACGAGGCCTAGCAGGAGGTGCCAGCTGAGAACCGAATGGTGATACCAGGGTTTGTGCAGCGCTAGATAGCATGGATTTCTGAGCACCTCTGACTTCAGCTGAGACCCTCTAAAGTCAAAGCCTTATGCATATGGGTCATATCCTAAATAAGGTGTCAGTAAGCTACAGCCTGAGGGCCGAATCCGGCTGCTGCCCATTTGTATAATAAATACAGTTTTACTGGCACATGACCATGACTGCTCACTTACATACTATCTATCATTGCTTTAACAATACAAGGGTAAAGGTGAGTAGCTGAGACCCCTTGGCTTACCAAGCCTAACATACTTACTATCTGGCTCTTCACAGAAAAAATTTGCTGATCCTTGCTATAGAGGTATACAGCTTAGGCTAACCTATTTTTTCCTAATACGTTCTTGTAAACGAATGAAAAACATTAAGATAATACTGTATTCTTTAGATTATCTTCATACTTAGTATCTACACTTATTACTGTATATAATTAATCCTCATAATTCCTAAAAAATAGGAAAACTACTGAATATGAAGAAAAGTCATTAGAATATATATCAATTTCATGCAGAGATGTGCTATGCACAAGAACTGTAAGGAGAGCAAAATAATACAATCAAATGTTTGTAAAGGTTAATTAAAAGAATCCCAAATTATTACAAAAAAGAATCAGTTTAAGTATTTCTCTTAAGATTTCTATTCATCAACAGCAAACACTGACATCTGCTGGGAAAATACAGAATAGATTTAGACCATAAAACACAAAATACCTACTTGGACAGTAAAATATATGTTTTTCTAAAATAATTACTAACATATCTAATATAGAAAAACTGTTTGTTCCCCCCATAGAAAATAAAATAGCTCAGTCATTACAAAATTAAAAATCACAAGATAAAGCATGTTGCCACTTCAAAGCCCTGAAATTAGTTACAGAAAACTGACTACCATAGTGGGGTTAGTATCAAGAGTCAGAATCTTTAACTGATCAAAAATTAGAACCACTAATGCAATGCACACGAGAACCCTCTAGTAACTAACGACAGTGACGATAAGTATGCATTTAGTAAATATTACCTTGAAATGTAAATAGAATATTTATTGAGTTAATGCCTATTTAAATTTCAACTCTAAATTCAGACTATCAAATCAGAAACATTACCTCAATGCCTTTCTAATTTCCTTGCTGACCAGCACATAACTTGCTCACGACTGTTAACTACTGCGTGAAATTTATTAGCAAAGCTCTCTGTAAGGCTTTTAAGTACTATATATAAAGTCATCAACACAAAATACCGTTAAGTGTGTAAATTATATTTTTACAAATGAAGGGAACCACCATCTAATCCTAAAGAACATATAAGGTAATTCCTAACATCATGCTGCATAAAATTTAGTAAAGGTAATTTCTGAACTACAGTTAGCTACGGTTCCTCAAGTGAATTATTCCTAACCTGTCAAACAGGCACAGGGATATTTCTTTCTATCTTGTAGACAAAATAACTGATACAACTCAATGTCAAAATCTTAAAGAAATAATTACATAATTTAAACATTTCAGACTTTACATTACCTCTTATCATTTCTCAGGTTGTTAAAAATGAAAAGAAATGCTAATATCCAGGGTGAGACAGGATGAGAGTGTATAAACTAAGACAATCTTTTTGGTGGGAAAATTGGCAGCATTTACCGAAATTTAAAATGATTATACCCTTTAATTTACCAAGTCTCAATTTAGGAATCTGTAAGTAAGTGAAAGTGTAAAAAAATACATGTATAAATATACTCAGTCCCTTTAAAAGCAAAAGTTTGGTTTTCCATTTACAAATTACTAAGAAAAATTTTAAGTAACTTAAAAAAACCTTATGGTTTGCCCATGTAATGTAATATAATGCAAAAAATGAAATATATCTATGTGTAATGTTATGGGATGATGTCAATACATATCTTCAGATCAAAAGCAAAGAACAGAAAAAAATGTGGGTATACTGTTTTTTATGATTATTGTACTGTACACAATGACCATTTATTCCTTGAAGAAGGCTGGTGTAATTTTCACTTTTTATCTGCTATGCCTTAAAGAGAGAGGGAGTGAGGGAGGAAGTGAGATGGGGAGAGAGAAAGAGGAGATGGGTATGAAGAATTTCCTCTTTTGTTTTTATCCTATTTTTCTAAAACAGACCTAAATTCAAAAAAATTAAGCAAAGTATTAGAATCTTAGTTGTTTAAAATTATGGTATTGTTATTCCTTAGAAAAGATGTAAGTTTTCTACTGCTGAAATAAGTTAGCAGAAAATAAAGAGTAGAAAAGACAACATTTTAAAATGTTGATTCATTCCTATTTAAATAACATTATAAAATTAAACTGTCACCAGCTGAAAGAATTACCTTTTCTAAGAGTACTTCTCTTTCGTTTTCTACCTCCTCACTCCAAATAGTCATATCATTCTTAGTTTTCTGTGTTACAGTCAGAACCATTAGTTTGTTGGTGGTCACTTCTGGAAACAGTGATTGAAAATCTATAAATAAGAATAAGAATTCCAAGGAGAAAATAATTTGGTTTTTAAAAAGAGAAGCAGTACATAAAATTACTTCTTTAGAAAAATGATTAAATTATTGTTGTACCAAATTAGATTTATAAATGCATATTATTTTTACAAAGGATGGCTTAAACTTGATTTTGGTTCACTTCTGCTTTTGTTGGATGAACCGAAACAGTACTGACAACAACTCTGTAAGGTTACATATTACTGGTCTTATAATTTTCAAAAAGTTTATTATTAAGACTTTTCTTATGATTATGTATCAGTGCATGAAAATATAGCTATGATAATCATGCAGGACTGGAATGACTTTAGGGAAAGATACAGGAAAAAAGTTATTAAAAATTCTGCCATTCCTATCTAATGACAGCGTGAGGTCAGATGGCAGGGGACATCTGAATGCCTCTAACTTTCCCATGCAATCATTCCCCTCCAGACACAGTAAAATATTAAGTAAAACACAAAGCAATATGATTGCTATGGAGCACATTATTCAACACATTAAAAAATTAGTGACATTATCTAATACGCATTATTATAAAAATGCATAGAAGCACAACATACCTCTTCGCAGCAATTCTGGACATGTTTGGATTACACACTCTACTTTGGCACTTTCAAAGTACATTTCTGCACTGTTAACTTCCTGTTCAACAGGTGCATCACTACCCTAAGGGGAAAAAGAAATATAAGTAAACAAAATCTGGAGTTCAAATACCTTGCCTATTATGAACTTGTCTTTCCTAGAAAGTTTTTTTAAATAATCCTAATGTAATTACTCGTGAGGTAATAGTTTTTTCTTATATGCTCAAACTTTTCTCTGTGATGAATACAGGATCTAATAATTCTAAAAAAAACTGAATAAAAACACCACAAATGTATAAATATATTGATATAAGAGAACCTGATATGAGTAGAAGTTGACTAAGAAATTAACTAAAATTCAGTAATTGGTTCATACAATGTTACCTCATAATATTTTGTGGTATCTATCTTTTCATTCTGTAATCTGTAAAATAGGGATAATTATACTAACAAAATAAGAAGACTCAATATATAGCCTCTTCTATGGGAAGAGCTTCGAGGCTTTTAGTCAACTGAAATTTACTGGGCATCTACTATATACATCAGACAGTAAAACAAGAACAGGCTCTACACAGGTAAAAAAAAAAAATCCAGTCTTCACTATTAGGTATATTAGAGCTAGTAGAAGAATAACGGCATGGACAAATAATTGCAATCTGATAGGAAACGTGCTACAGAGTTATGAAGAAAGTCTTCTAGCAGTATACGTAGGGAAGAAATCTGCTTTGCTGGGAGAAATCAGGAAAAGGCTGAAATTATCCTATTTGAGCTACATGTTATTTAATGCATATGTCTGATAGGTAAAAAATAGGTGGAACACAGGTTAGGAATTCAAGAGGAAAAAGAGTCCAGCAAGAAATTAAAAGCAGTACAAAAAATTAAAAGTATGCTGTGAATGGGTTGCAGAGAAAAGTAGGAAGTAGCGGGAGGTAAGGTGGGAAAGACAAGGATCACAATCGTGAAAGGCCATTTATGCCACATTAAGAAATTTTGACTTTATAAGCAATGAGAAGTAGGTATAGGCTAGTCAAAGGCAAGTTATTAATCCCTTGTTGCTTTACATATACTTTCATATTTAATCCTCATAATTTTGTGGGCTACAGATTATTACTATTCCCATTTTATATACAAAGAGGGAGAGGTTCAGAAAGATGTTATTTTTTTCAAGATCACAAAATTGAGTAAATGGTAGAACTAACCTTTGAACCTAGACTTATCCTATCTCCATAGTCCATCATATTACAATACCTCTAGGAATCTAGGTAACATAAGGTAGCCTGGAACTCTGGCAATATTAGTGAAAATTGAAAAGAGCAAAAATAATTTAAGAGCTACTTCAACAGATAAAGTAATTAGATTTTATTACTATTTATGGGGTATGATGGAGAGAGGAGTTAAGGATGGCAGAATAATTTTTATCTTGGGACAGTGGGACAATAGCTAAGTCATTGATACTACTGATGATATGGGAGTAAGGATAGGTTTTGAGGGGAAGAAAGAACTAATTCAGTATTAGACATGAAAAGTCTGGGGACTTGTGAGGTATCCAGATAAAATGTTTGATAGGCAGAAATACTAAACCAGGAATTTCAGAAATAGAAATACTAAGTTAGAAATTATAAAAACACAGCCTATAAAAGGAAGCCAATAAATGACCAGGATTAATTTAAATGAAAAGCTGAAGAACAGAAATGTATGGGAAATGTTATGATTGATAGAGGGGCCAAGAAAACTGAGAAGGAATTAACTGAGATAAAAAGGCAGGGGAGGTCAACTGTGCCTCAATTTTAGCTTATCTGAAATAACTCATTAAAATCGTAAGGGGTTATTGCTTTTAATAATATGATTTTGATTAAAAAAAAAAGAAAACTCAGCCTGAAATTATATACAAATGTGAAAAATGATAAGATTCAGGGGCTTAACAAACTCTGAATTGCATGTAGCTTTCCACTTGATTGGGCAATGAAACAATACCAGTTTAAAAAATTTGTTAAAAGAAAAACCTTCAGGAATTGTATTAAAAAAAATTTTTAAGTTTTTCTTTTTAGACTACTATATCTGAAGAATTTCAGAGATCTCAAAATTGTAAGTTTTTAAACAGCTAAAGTAGTAAAACTAATAGAAATCTGGTTCACATACAAATGGTAATTACAATTTATAAAAGTAAAAAACAGGTAATCTAAAGTTCCAGTAACAATAAATGCAATATGAAAAAAAAACAAACACTGTATAATACGCCTTTTGTCCAAATTTTTGAGGAAAAAATAAGGGGTAGTACTAATTCTGTATCTATATAAATGTTTTTAATTCTTTTATTTATTCTTACGCATTAAAAGTGTAACTCTAGAAAGCAATAACAATATCCAAAAAAGCAATAACGTATACAAAACAATACGTGGGAATACAATACTCAATTTTGTTTCTAAATATAAATAAATAAAAAATTGAATAAAAAATTAAAACAAAAGGTTTTCTTTCCTGAAAGTTTGAGCCAAAAGTGTGGGTACAAATTACACACGGGAGCACATTACACACAGCAAAATATGGTAAACTTCCAGTAATACATAAATAAGTGAATTATCTACAATTGATGAAACAAGCAGGTATCAAAAAAGAAATTTTTGAAGAATTATTTAATTACCTAAAAAAGACTATAATCTAAAGTAAAAAAAATAGCAAATGGTTTGTATAGGACAACTTTTAAAAAGCTATTTATGTTGTTTTATATATACCGGAATTAAGTATTTTTACTTTTCAGTGAAAGTGATATTTATAGTAATCAGAAATTAATATAGCATTAATAATTAGAAAAACAGAATATATGATTTTAACAATTTACCTGAAATTCATTCACATATTGTGCCATCACAAACTCATGTCTTTCACTTGATAAAGGTTCTGCTAGAATATCAGGCAAAGTTTTATGAACCTGGTTTTTCTTCTGTGACATGGTCCCATTGAGGTGACAATCAAAACCTATGTTCCCAGGAAGCTGGAATCTCTGATCCTGAGGCCCAAATGGTCCCATAACTTCATCAGGCCATATTGTTCGAGAGCCTGAAGAGAAAGAAAGAAACAAACAAACAAAAGAATCATTTTCTCCCTAGCAGTCAAGTGAACTGGTAGACTAAAAGAACAAATACTCTTCTTAAAATCAGGCATTTTTTACCTAATGATAGATTTTTGAAATTTGCTTTCCTGTGCTAACATAAACTAGTTTCAAGTCACTTCCCAAATACTAATCAAAGCAACCAGCTGTCAGCTCCCAGGCAAGTCCATTATTAGAAGAAAGGCTTAATAAAGTACTGTAACCAATATTATAGAATGCTTTATAATCCTTAAAAAGAATATAGTAAATCTTTACTGACTTAATGAAGTCCAACACATATTACATTAAAAGAATAAACTAAGTCAAAGAATAACATATGTGACATTTAGTTCAGAACTTCATATTTATGTTTTTAAATTCGGGGAAAAAAAAGATCTAAAAGAAAACACAGCAAACTTAATAGGGGTTACCCTTGGGGAGGGGCATGGAGCTGCTGTTACCTTGTGGCAGGAAACATTAATGGGCGGGGAAAAATCTTGTAGGAGCCAACTTGACATAATGCCCTGTTTATCAGCCACATTAATTAACACAGATTAAAAACTTATAGGAGAAGAGACCACATTACATTGTTCACTTTTTAAAAATACCCTAACTTGTGAAAAATTTAAAAAATGATCTAGAAAAGAATAAAGTAGAGAACCAAAGAAAGAAATACTCAAGAGTAGATTTTTGTTTACAGAAAGGGACAACTGCTGAAGACATCGGTTGGTAATAAAAACACTTTTTTAATACCCTGCCCAAACTGAGTGAGTAAAAATGGCCAAGTCAATATGGCTGTTCCACCACTAGACTGTATCACCATATCCCTCTTCCACACCTATGACAAACATCCAACATTCATGAAACTCTTTCCTCCTGAACCTAGACACTGTTTCGTAATTCTCCCTCTAGCCCAATACTGCTCAAACTTTTAAGTATTTAAGAATCATTGGACATCTTGTAAAAATTCAGATTCTTATGTAGACAGCCTGGAGTGGGGCTCAAGACTCCTCATTTCTAACAAGTTCCCAGGTGATACCGATGCTATTAGTCTGAAGACCGTCTTGAGTAGTAAGGCTGACAGACACTAATGGCTGACTGGAGTCAGTTCACCAGCTGAAACCTATTAGCTGCTTTTGAACAAGATGGGTTTTAAAGACTGTCCAGATATAACAGTCTCTTGAAAGAAATAAATATCCCATGTTAACAGTGAATTTGAGCATAATTTCATATTGACTGCTAATTTAGGCTTTCTTTTCCAGTAACAGTCTGTTCATATAATTTATTAAATTTTTGTTTGGTTTTCTACTGGGTTGTCTTTTTCCTAATGGTCCATAAAATTATTTTTATATATTCAGCATACAAATCCTTCATATACTCTGAATGACAAATCTTTCATTTATGATTCATATATGTTTAGCCTTCAGATGAGTAATCAGAAATGAAGTTATAAAATTGAGGTAAGAAAACCGGGGAAGGCTCTGTATGCCCAAGTAAACTTACGTTACATGGTAAGTAATGTGTTGCAAGAAAAAATGATTCTATGTCCAATTCCTTTAGGATACATTAGGTTAAGTTCCTAAGAGCTCTCCCTTAATATTTCAATATGCACTCTAAACTTCCAAGATAGGACTGTGGCATAAAACACTTCTCAAATTTATCCAATCACATAATTTTTTTTTTTAGACCTTGAAAAAGTTTTACAGCTTGGGGACTGTTTGGGAACTGCTCTTGAAAGTAGTGGGAGGTAACTAAGCTTTATGAAGGAAGTAACAGAATTAAAACATTTTAGAATGGTTAATATAATAGTGGTGTACAAGATAGATTAGAAGAAGCAGACTTTGTACATAGTGGGTAAGTTACTGATTCAATAAACATATAAAAAGTGCCAACTATATTTAAGAAATTCAACAAAGAATAGCAAAAAGTAGTAAAAGTTCAATAGGATTAAAATATTTGTTTCAGGGGGGACTGTGTAAGTTTGAAGATAGAAACTAAAGTGTAAGGAAGTAAGTTTTAGAAATCAATATTCATTCTCTTTTTTTAATGCTGCAGCTTTCTGATATAAATATTTAGGCAGAACTCTTGAGTGTATATTCAATTGGGAAAATTCAACTTTAGAACATCTGTAAGGCCTCAGGCAGAAATACAGAAAACACAACTCAAAATGTTTTGGAAAAATTACCAGTAAAGCGATAACTTTCACTTACATATATCGGGAGGTGCAGTGGCGACATGAGGCTCATCGGAACCTGAAGACCCGGCAGTGGAAAAGGCTTTGAGATTGACGACCCTTTTAACTAAAGAATAAAATCCTGGGAGATAGGACACCAGTCTGGCTCTGTTACAGAGCACCTAAAAACGACACAAAATTTTAAATTATTTTTTCTGGATATATATGTTACACTCACATACACAGACCTCTGGCAAATCATCACACTGCGATGTATCTTTTAAAACCCGCATTTCTACTCCTGAGTACCTACCATATGACAAACATGTATAATTCAAAAAATAAACACAAATATAAAAAAAAGCAAGCAATAAGTTACTCTGCATAAAAGTGTATGGCTTTTCCAATAAAGGCCAGAATTCAGAGTGCCACACTAGAGAGAGTGGGAACCTCTAAAAACTGCCCTACGTAGCAGCACTAAAAAGGCAGCCCAACTAGTAAGATTCTTCTACTGTCAAAACACAGAACTTTCAAAACCTTTCCTAGGATCAAAACCTGTTTATTCTCTAACTTGTCTCTTCTTTTACTGCTATAAATTGTGTGAATTATCATCCCTGCCATTATTCCTCTTGGTTTTATGGCAATATCCACTTCCTTTCATTTTAGCACTTACCTACGTGGTACAGTTTCTGCTCCCGTGGTCATTTTCTAGACTCTGAATTGTTACAATGAATGACTGTGTAAATGCATAAACTTTCTGGGTCCCAATAATTTAATGCAGGGATTGGGGAAACTATAGCCAAATACAGTCTGCTGTTTTACTGTAACACAGTCACAGCTATTTATGTAGTGTCTACGGCTACTTTCACACCATAATAAGAGTTAAGTAGTTGCACAAACACTCTATAGTCCACAAAGCCTAAACTGTCTAGCTCTTTACATTAAAAACAAAACTGCCAACTCCTAGTTTAGTGGGAAAGTATCAGAACAAATATCATTTGATCTGTAAAATGCTGAAGATGTGAGTAATTAAGAAATCCTTGAAGTAGAAACAAATTTTCAGGGAGGATGTACTAGGTTTTATAGAAATAGTAGAAATTTGCTGGGGAAAGTGACATTTCAATGAGTGACTTTCAGAAACAAAGGTATGAACCCATAAAGGTATATTCAAAGAGTGACAAGCTCAGTGAGGGAGTGTGTAAGGCTGGGCAGTTAAAAACAATCTTGAAAGTTAACTTGTAGGCAACTATAAAAGACTTTATATTTGACACAAATAGTAAAGGGCCTGTTACATCAGGATGATAAATCATAATTTTATTCTGTAGGGAGGGAAGAGTAAACTGATAAAAATATGGAATATTTTTAGGAATGTACCATTAAGGGCAGCACAGAGAATAGACTGGAGTGGGGTTAGAGAGGTGGTATGAAAACTAGTTATCAGGATGTTGAAACAGTCTAGGTATTTGATACTTTAGAATGAATCATTTTTTCGCCTTTCAGATACTATTGTGAAATCCGGCCCATCTGTTCTTACTTTATTTCTTACAACAAGTACAAGAGAACATCCTAACTGGTATTACTACCTCTTTGACATAGTTTCTTAATAATTTTACCATCCCTTCCCTTACTCTGCTCTTTAGTCACATAAAAATATCTACCTTACATTTTTCCATATTTCTCTGCTTTCTTTTAGACTGTCAAAAGATTTTTTTTCTGCTAAAATGTCCTTTTCCCTAACATTCTAAGTCTTAAATATTCCATGTCTTTCTTAAAGACCTGGAATAGAACCTCCTTCATGCGCCTCCTAAGTGCAAGGCATGTCCCCAGAGCATTCTGCCCACCTGAAAATTTAAGCATCCTCCCTTGGGTCTATACCCAACCTATCCAAGGAAACAAAAATGGTAATTATTAGGCTCTTTACCTATTAGACAAACTCAGTCTTTTAGGTGTTTCTGTAATTCTATAAATTTATCTTTATAATTGAGGACATTTAACAGATTGAATATGCCTCAGGATCTAAAAGGCAATTTAAAATTTAAAATTTTGAAATTTTTGAGCAAAACCTCAAAATAATAAAGAGGTTCAAGAAGAGATTAGCTGAAAGGGGCAATATTAAGTAATCAAAAGTGTTAGTTACTATGGGCCACGTCCTGTGCGAAGTGCTTTACATGTACTGTTCTACTTAATTTTCACAACACTTCTATATACCATTATTTACATTAGTTTAAGTATGATTATTAAAATATATTTGTGATCCTTCATATTTACATTGCTTCACAAGCAAAAACAAATGGAAAATAAGACTACCTAAATTATTTTAGAAATTATATTAATAATTATTTTAGCCTCTAAGTACCATGGTCACTATACTCTATTTTGATTTTTCTTGATGGTAAACCTTGAACAAAGTCGTATAATAAAATGTGAGTTTTGTTTCTAGCCTAAGAAAATGTAATAACCAAATTTATTTTTATTGGCAAAATAAATCACTATTTAATTTGTGCACTGAAAGAAATAGTTGATGATAGTACTAGTTTGTTTCAAACTTTTACCCTTTAACCTGTATGATTCTCAAATCTTCTACTATGGAAGTGAACTATTTTGTGCAAACTTGACAGATTTTTATGATACTAGGTCAGCTGGTGAATATAATAATTAAAAGTTGTGGTTGATAAAACAGCCCCAAAATTAAAGTAGCCAGTTTATTTTAGTTTGGGGATAAGTATGTATTTCATACATGACTAACTTCAAGTAAACCTAGGACTCTAGACTTGGGAAGGTGACAATCTATTAAGATTTAACTTGGTCTCTACCAAAGGCTGAAATCTGGTCATCTATAAAACACATCTGTATGCATCCAGCCATTTTTGTGCAGTCCACAGTGCTACAAGGAATTTTAATTGGACATCAACATTGAGAAATTGTGAAATTTCACACAAAAGGTCCAGAGTTTTGGCTGTTTTCGAAGATCTGGAAGCACTGGGTTAACATTCCCAAAAGGCATTAATTAGCAACAAATCATTGTAGGTAAGGAACGGCTGCTCCCTTTCTATCAGAAATGGGCATTTCAGTCTGTCAAAATCCCCACCAGGGCCTCTTAACTTAGCCTGTGCAGCCCCTGAAGTATGGACATTTATGATCCTTGTTATGTATGCTACCTAAATTGTTGAACACACACGCATCTGCATATTTCAATACTAATATCCGCTCAGCATTTACAATGCACATACACTAATGTCCATTTTTAAAAGTATATATGAATATTAAAATTAAATTTTATTTTATATGAACTTCTTTCTAACAATAAGAGGATTTATAAACTGGCTTTCAAATTATTTCCCCTACTGAACTAATTTATAAAGCCAGGTCAAATATTAGCATTCTATTCAAATTAATGTCTCTCCTTTGAGTGCCACATGCTCCTTTACAATGTTCCCTTTCTATGGTTATGGCCAGGTACAAATTCACCTTAAAATGTGGTCACGGCTACTGGTCTATTTTCATAACTTGTCCCTACAGTCTCATCATTGGACTCTCACTTAACATAATCAGGTCAATTACAGAAATACGGTATTATGCTACGCAACTGTTGCCATACTAATTTTCCTAACACAGAGCTCTAACTCATCATGATTTAAAGAATAAAGTCTAAATGCCTGAGTTTGGCATTCAGGGTTCTCTCTTACTTAATCAGAATTCCACAAGCCAAAGTTATTTCCCAGTAACTTCATTCATGTATCTTAGGAAGACAAAATTGGCTTCCTGATTTGTGAAGGGGGGGGGTGTCTTTGAATATACCTCCTGTTCTTCCCACCTAAACCTCAGATACCTAATTTCCATTTGTCTTTCAAAATTCAAATTAAATGCTTCTCAGATTAAGTGATTCCAAGTCCCTATTTTCCCCTCTCCACAAAGCTTTATCTGCACTGTACCTTTGTGTAGCTTTTAAAAAAATTACTTCCTACTTTTACTGTAGCTGTTTTCATTTATGTCCTATGTCCCCTACTATATACATCTCCTTACGCTAGGATGTGTCTCGGAGAGTTAGAGCCAATAAATATCTACCTCTGGCCTATGTCAATTACCTCTTGCTCTTATTTTGTAGGATTTGGGAAGTTATTTGCTATATTAAAACTGCTATAAAACCCTCAGTTTAGCTAACAAAGAAATAAAAAAAGGCTTAAAAATCGATTCTAAATATTGACTGAAATGATGTCTTTTAAAAAATATTGAAAGGATGCTGGCTCTGAATGTATTTCTAAAACTGAATTTGTAGAAATAAGTACTTGTCCTTTAATAAGAATGTGTTCGAACTCCCTTCAAAGCATACCACCATTAATTTCACACCCCTTGCTTCCCTTAATATTTTTGATACATTAAGCCAGAGATTTTCAACCCCTTTTCATCTCGTGGCACACATAAACTAGTAAAATTCTGCTGCACACCCCAAAATATATTTTTTGCTGATGTGACTAAAAAAAGATAGGTATAACTTTTCTTCCTTTACATCCCACAGCTACTGTTGTGTTGGCTGTTGGTTTTTTTTTTTGTTTTCGTTTTTAATTTCACAATCTACGGGAAAAGAGGTCACTGACCCGGACTAAACAGTCATACCGTATGTTTTAAGAATTCTTGCGACACACCTGTTGAAAATCGTTGCACTAAGTCTAAACAGGAACAACATTATGCCACCAATACCATCCCAAACCTGTCCCTCCAACATTTCCTAACAAGTTCCCAAACTAGTATTTTACTATACTGCCTCTTAAGAGACTAATTTACTCACATTGGCCATTTCTAGAGGAGAGGACAGACGCGAAATATCTTTACTTTCGTAGTTACTCCTGGAAAAAACAAAACAAAACAGGCTAGTGACGAATTAAGCTTTAACAAAAGGCCGCTCAGGGAACGTCTACTATCTCCTACTTGTGTCCTCCGATTACGGCAGGACCAAAGTCCAAGTCCCGCGCATAACCCAGGGAGGCCGGAATTCGCCCCCAGCCGCCACCGGCAAGGAGCCCTGCCCAGGGGCGGCCGTGCAGCCCCAAGCTCCGGGCGTGTGCCCGCTGAAAACAACTCGGACTGGATCCGGCGCGCAGTGGGGAGCGGCGGCCAGGGCAGAGTCCAGAGGGTCGAGGCAAGTATTTCAACACAAGTCCGGGCTGCCTGACAACAGCTCCAAACAAAGATTCGAGCTGAGCGGGAGAGTGAGGACGCGAAAAGAGCCTTAAGCCAGAGTGACTGGGTGACCAGGGACAGAGACATGGCCCTGGGGGAACAGGGGCAACACTGAAAGCTGTAGCCCGAAGAGGGGCGAACTCGGAGGGGCTACCATGGGCGGAAGCAATCCATACCAGTCACCACCTCCGCCGCCAGCTGTCCAAGCACCTGACCCTTCCCGCCGCGATAATGGCGACGGCCACGGCGGCGGCGGCAGCGCCTACGCGGGCAATCACCAGGCTAAAGAAGTTGCTTCCGAGCGTATCGATAGGGAGGCTCGTCGAACCGACGAGACGCACGCGCACACGCACTGTTGGCCCACGGAGAGCCGACCTTCCATTGGATGGTCCCGGGCCAACAATGTAGGAGGAGAAAAGGTGAGGCAAGGGTGACTTCGGAGAATGGTCACGAGGACTCATGACCTGGGTTAGGCAGTCAGTTCATTTCATTCATTTACTGATCCATTTCATAAATTCCTGTCACCCCAAGATTTTCTTACTGCCCCCTTCTGTTCTTTGTTTCTTAGTTTATTATTCATGGCTCATTGTTTCTGAGTATAGGGCACTTGTGTTTTTCTTTATGTACCAACCCTTAATAGACTCAATTATAAATACAATTTTTACTTACCAATTTTATTTTTTTAATTAACGGAAGTCATATTTTATTCATACTTATATTTCTAGTTGGGTCATATTGGACAAGTTACTTCGTCTCTTAATGCTTTTAGTTTCCTTTTAAAACAGAAATAATAATAGTGCCCACCTCATAGACTGCTGGTGATGAATAAGTCAGTTAATATATAACACTTATATAGTAATATGTAAGCATGCGCACACACACACACACACACACACAGCTCAGAGTTTGGGAGTCAGAGGGGGCCTGTGGAACGAACCACTGATCTCAGTGTTGAAGTTACTTACAACTCATTATTTTTTCATGCCTCATGATTTCTCTTTGGATTTGGCTTACTTGCCCAGGTTCTATAACAAGATTTCGGGTTCACTGATGATTGCAAGCTTTTTGAGACCTGGAATCACGTGCATTCATATTTGCCTTGTCAGGTGCAAGTGGGAGTTGAAAAGAGTCAGTGGGCAATGGTATGGCAGGAGGCTGGCTGTCAGGAATAACCTCATAGCAGAGATAATGCTTTAACTGTGTTTTGAAAGATGAGTAGGTGTTTGCCTGAATGGTAGGATAAGATGTAAAGGGGTGAGGACATCTCAGGCAAAGAAAGCAGTGTGAACAGAAATATGGAATCCAAAACACAATGGGCAGTCGGGGAGACCCGCAAGTAATCAAGAGATTAAGTTGGAGGTTGACAGGGGCCAGATCATAGTCAGCCATCAGCACTAAGGTAGATGTAATCCCTGAAGCACCAAGAAGCAACTGGGCAGATTTAAGCAGTCACGGGGTTATCAGATTTGTGTCTTGGGGAAATCCTCTGGCTTCAGTGTAGAGGAGGGGTTGGAAGGGTGTGGGAAAGGAATTTGGTCAACTGGAGAGGAAACTTTTGCTGTGTCTGTGAGAAAGAGTATGAAAGCTTGAATTAGGGGCAGGAGAACGTTGAGGAATCAACATGGCATAGCTACCCATAGGTTGCAGATTAGGAAAAGGGGATAAGTTGAAGGTGCTCCTAAATTTTTGACAAATAATTGGTGAATGAAGTTGCTTTTGCTGAGATTGGGAATCCAGTAATATTAATGTTTGTGAAGTGTAAGCTATGTGGTGATATTTGAATAGGGATTTTCCCATTATCTATTTTAATTCTCATAATAATTCAGAAAAATGGAAGTATTATTATCCTCATGTTAAATATGAAGAAATTAAAATACAGAGAGTTTAAGTATAGTATTGAAGTTTCCAGGGCTAGATTTAAATCTAGGTTTATTAGGTTCAAAAACAGTGTTCACTTTCCCATAGGTTCTCTTTCCTGGGAAGAGAACAGATTTTAGGAGAAAGGTAATGGGTTTGGTCTGGGTTATCTTGACTTTTAAGGTGCCTGCAGGGCATTCATGTGGAGTCGTCAATATCATTTTGAAGTAGTCCTGTTGCTCAGGAAAGTGCTTTATATTGGAGATGTATTTGAGGCTCATTAATATATATGAAATAGTTAAAGCTGAGAAACCCCTAACCTGGAATTCAACATTGGGCTTTATGGGAAGGGAAGAAGGCCTGTGAAATTCCTTAAAATATATGCTAATTTTTGTATATTTGTAAGTGAATCCATTTTTTCCTCCTAGGGAGAGGGTGCAGAGCTTTTTCAGGTTTTTAAAGGAGTTCATGACTCTGAAAAGATCAAGAAGCACTAGTGTTAGGGTATAAAAGAAAAAGGGTAAATGTCAGAACACTAGGGAATTTTAGTTAAAGGGATAACAGAAGAAAGACTAGCACTGGAGACTGAGAAGTTTCAGTCTGAGGATGGTAGGGAATCAGGAAAGAGAGGACTGTTTTAGACAGCAAGATGATAATTGCTCAATATTATTAGACACTATGGAAAGGTCTTACTGTGAACCACAAAACAGTCCATTGTACTTGATTCATAGGGTAACAATGTCTTTGCCAGAGGACTTTCAGTGGAGTGGGTGATACGTAGGGCAAAATTTTCTTTACTGTGGGTTCTCAAAGGCTGAAACATAAACCTCTTGAGGACAGAGACTGTTTGTTTACTGTATTCCTAGGCCTTCCCTGTACTCCTGCCACAAAGAGGTGATCACTAAATATTTGTTGAAAGTTGAACAGATGAAGAAGTGGTGACAAAACAATAAGCTACCATTGATAACAGCTGCTTTCCGTTCTATTTCCAGGCTCCATACTTAGCACCTGTCAACCCAATAACTTGCCTGGGAAAGCAGCAGTGTCTACATTGCCTGAGTGAAGAAACTGAGACTCGGAGATGCTAAGAAAACTGCCTGATGCCATACAACCCCATGAAGTGATGACTGTGAGATTCAAACTTGGATTTATGTGGCTCTGCAACCTCTGCTCCTTCCACAGCAATAACACTAAGGAGAAGGAGGAGGTGGTAGCTGTCTCTCAACTATTATTTCAATTTCCCCTTATCTGTTTGCTTCCTTTTTTTTTTTTTTTTTACTCTCTCTTGGATTGTTCTTATTCTTCAGAGACAAACCAGGGCCATCACAGAACTACAAAGATTGATCCAAGTATCAGATTATGAGATTACTCAGAGACCAATATGTAATCCTTGGGGCTTTCTTTCTCGTCTCACTCTCACAGCTGCCTGCATTAATGCTTTTTGATAAACATATGGCTTCCTTTTTTTCTAGAAAACACTAATTCTCAATAACAAAGGATGCATATGTAAGCAAAGGATGGAATATGTAGTCATCACTAAGTGCTCACAAAGACTCTTGTTTTGCTGCTGGCTCTTTCAGTAAAGACAATAGAATTATAATTCCAAGGGAGACAAGATGGAATATTTTCTGCTTAACCAAGCACATCTAAAGCACATTAGAAGTTTGGAGAGAATAGTCTGTGTTATAAGAAATGTTGAATGGAACTAATACCTGGTTGCAAGAAATAACATGTAAAGAGGGAAAATAATAGAAATTTAAAAAGGGTATAGATAAAAGAAAAAGTATGTGAACACTTGGTTTTTATTCTCTGAGTTGGTCACAGAGCTCAACTGTTGAGAACACATCTTTTTAAGTTGCCTGTATCAGTCATGCGGTAGTTCTTTAGAATATGATCTTAAGATAGGTATATGTTTTGGCCATTTCTAGAAAATTCAAGATTTTTCTGGAAAGCCCTTGTAGGCTCTAGCCATGCATGGCTAGATAACAACACGTGAAAGAGAGTGTGAATGTTTTATGTCTCTAACTTCTCTTTCTGTCTCTTACTGTGTGGTTTGGGGACTAGAAGGAGGGAAAGAGTGAATTTCCAAAGTGAAGCAATTCTAAAACCACTCAAATATTGGTGTGATGAATAATTTGATGCATTTCTGATACAGCCGTCTCTTCTCAATTATATTTTATGCGACAAAGAATACTATTAAAATGTATAGACTGTATAGAGGACATAATAGGAATCCTCAATTTAATATTTTGGTTTTTAGTTTGTGGTTCATAAGTCTATCATTGGACTTTAATTGTGATTTTAGATATGTCACTGGTCTTCTCTCTGTCTCTCTCCTCATCATTACAATGATGATATTATCTCTTCATTGTATAAAATAATCTATGTAAAGAATTTAGCACAATGCATGGCACTTAGAAACTGTGCAATAAATGTTAGCCGTTGTCTTCATTACCATCATAAACATCATTATCATCATCATTATTGAATTCCATTCTTGTAGGGAGGTGATGATGCTGTAAGGAGCTTCGGTTCCCATATACATGCTCAGTGCTTATGGTGGTGATACTGCCCTGGGCCTTCCTGTCTCTTTGGTACCAGGAAATAGTCTGGTCTAAGAAAGGAACAGAAATGGATTTAGGTGGGACTTTCATTAGGATGTCAGCCTGCTTTGTCCTGAGCTACTTCTTTTGAGGTGGCTGTGACTATCTTTCAGGACCCTTGTAGACAGCGCAGAGAACAGGGGTGAGAAGTTTCAAACAAAACCAGCGCAAGCCCTGAGTGAGAAGCATCTGTAAGTCTCACTTTGTAAACTCAGGATTCAAGCTGTGGGGATCCGGCTACATTTCGAAGTGGAAATGCTTAGGTTTTAAATGGGGGTGTAAAGCTACCCAAGAGCTTGGAAGAAATGCAGAGTCTCTGGCTCCACCCCCCAACTACTGCCCCCAGAATCTGAGTTTTAACAAGATCCCTCTGATTCACATGCACAATGAAGTTCTCTTGAATGAGGTCCACCAGGAGGGGAAAAGGGAGGGTAGCTTTGGGGCTTACATAATGTAATCACCCAGATGCATAGCATCAGAACCTAGGAGGGGCTTAGGAAGCTGCATTTTAAGAAGCTCGTCAGGGAATTCCTTTGAACACTCGAGTTTGAGGACTGCAGGTTGAGTGCGAAAGCTGCAGGGAGAAGTGCAATGCGCACTGTGAACACCAGCTGTCGCTATGACATAATTTAAGAAGACCCTGGCATTTACTGACCCAAAGAGGTAGCACAAGACCATTTTCTAAATTTGAAATGTAAAGATCTAGGAAAAATTAACTCTAAGTTAAACAGATGTAGATTACCCTGTGATTTTATTGAAGATTTTGAAGACACGTAAATGGCTTACAAAGGGTAGTGGGTGAAGGTTTAGAAACCCTGGGTACATGTGAATAAACCTGTATCAGGGGAATAATGTCTTACTGTGCCTGAGGAAATAAAATGAGTGTTTTGTTGTTTCAAAACCCAAACTGAACTCGACAGTCTGAAAGTATGTGAGGCGGCTCGGCAGCTCTTTCTGAGAGTATCTTTTCTTTTTTCCTGGCCTTATCTCTCAATATTAGTTTCATACTGGGTTTGTCAGATAGTTAATTTTCCTCTGTAGCTCAGGGATTGAAAGTCTTGTGTAAGGTCTCCGTGAACTTTTTTTTTTTTTTTTTTTTAATTTGTAAACACTGCACCATACTGCGGCCTGGATTCAAGTTCTGGCTTTCTTACACAGGTCCGTGGTTCACCATGGCAGTTTCTTAACATCTGTGCGCCTGGAAACGGGCATAAAAATACCCACGTAAGAGTTGTCACGAGGAGGATCCGGGTAGTACGGGGCAGGGCAAAAGCAGGTTTCCAGCCGTGAGTACCCAAAACACAGTTTATCCTTGTATTACTGTTCATTAATTATTGTATTAACATATGTGACTGGCCCTGTGAGTTTTAAAATATTAAATATATGCAAAGTATTATTTGAATGCTTACAGTATTGGGCTTTGCTTTGATGTTGGTCTTTGCAACCCCACCAAAGAACCATTTCCATAAAAATGGATCCCTTTCTTCTGGGAGCCTAGTTATTTTACGTGACTAGGTCTTTAGTTCCACTCCAAGTAGGGTTGCACTGTAAAATACAGGTCATTCAGTTAAATTTGAGTTTTGTATAAACAAGAAGTAATTTTTAATAATGCCCTAAATTCTGTGTGGCAATCTGGCAAATCTACCTCCAGGGCAAACTAAGAAAGCTGTCCCAAGTTCATGTTTGTAAACCCCCACCTCATCAAATTGCTCAAAGTTTCTATTTTGCCTGGTATGGAAAAAGTTTGACTCAACGACTGTAGGTCTCAAAATGCTTTGATAGAATTACTCCTACCTAAAGGCTCTCATCTTCAAAAATTTCACAGTTCCTGTCTAGAAGTGGCTTTCATGGGCTTATACTCTAAAGATTGCTTGGAAGAAAATAGGGACTCTTGGGTAATTAATCCTGGGAATTATTTTTACTCTGTTATTAGGTTGATTTTTCATTATTCATTTACAACTCTTTCTCCCACTGTGTGCTGTGGAACTAGAAGGAGGGAAATGGTGACTCTACAAAAGGAAGAAATTCTGAAGCCACTCAAATGACTGTTATGAACCTTTTTGGTGCATTTCTAGTACAGCCCCTTTTCCCCATTCTATTTCATGACACAAATAATGCTATTAAAATGTATAGAGAGGACATGGCTGGTGTAGCTCAGTGGATTGAGCGTTGGTCTGTGAACCAAAAGGTTGCTGGTTGGATTCCCAGTCAGGGCACGTGCCTGGGTTGTGGGCCAGGTCCCCAGTTGGGGGTGTGCGAGAGGCAACCCGCTGAAGTATCTCTCTCACATTGGTGTTTCTCTCCCTTTCTTTCTCCCTCTCCCCCTCCTCTCTCTAAAAGTAAATAAATAAAATCTTTAAAAAATGTACAGAGAGAGTCCACATTCCAATAAGGAAGAAGAGAAGGGAGAAGGAAATGTGGGAGTCAGTTATATGTTAAGTGTTGAGAAAAAGTTATACTGGGGAAGTTTGCAGGAAAATCTGCAAAATGGAAATTTAACTACAATAAAATAAATTCATAATTACTCTGTCCTGGGTATGCTCTGAAGTAGAATGAGGAATCATACTAGCAATTCTGATGTAGTAAACAACCAAATCTACCAGGAAGCCCTTGAAGGGTGACTGCAGAAAAGCGTCACCTTTGACCTCAGCTAATGTTAACATACACCTGCCTCTGGACACTAGGTGGCGATATACGGTAATATGATTTCAGAATCCGCGGTGGATACTAAATTAGTGAGGGAATAGTTGTGAGATGAGTTTTTGTTTCCTGCTCTGAAGTACAGAGCCCTTCAATTTACGGTAGATTTTTTTTTTTCTCAGCTGTGATCTTATGGAACTTCAACAGGGACGGGAACCGTGTCAAATCCATCTCTGGGGATTTCCTTTTTTCCTTCCGTTTTAGGACTGACTGACTTCACACTTCTGCAAAGTACTTAATTAGTCTCATCAGGCATCCAATCTTGATACCTATGTCAAATTTAGATACAGAGATGGTGCAGCTGTTTAATTGGTATTCGAGGCTATTAGAGAGAGCCAGGAGAGGAGAGTGACATTGCACTGAGGTGATCTGAGCCCTGAACGAGGTCAAGGGTATGTACCAGGTCTGTGTGTTCCTGTCACATTTGCTAGTGTGCTGACAAAATGCAGTAGGAATATTGCCTGGACACACCGAAGGCCCAGTGTTCTGTCATTTGAGCTGAGCAGGTGCTTCGCCAGCCCACGGGAGTATCCATGATTATACTACTTACTCTTTAGTGTACTCTTTTAGTGTTTCTATTTTCTATACGGTTTGATGATGTTTGATGGCATCAGTGATGCTGCTTACAAACTGCTTAAAGAGGCGTTTGTTTTAGAAAAATTGACAGACTTGGATCAAGTAAAGTTGTCATTATTTTAATTGTTATTGATATTTCTGAGTTCTGAGGAAATTACCTGCCTATTACATGATCATTGAAACCTTTTTCTCTATTGTTTTGGGAATTCTCTGCACTCCTTGTATTTATGCCCTTTCTCCTGCCTAGGTAAAACAGAACGATTTAGTTAGAATTTGGGGATGAAACAGCAATTCTGTTTTCTCAATAAAAATCTAGGATTCTAGTTAATTTTCCCACCCCAATTTCTACCTACTTTTAGCTAAGCCGACTATGTTTCCTCATCCTGTTCTCACCAGCTGGCATGCCTCTTCTCGCTTCTTTACTTATATAGACATTTTACTTGGTTTTTCAGTACTCAGCTGCAAGGTATTTCCTTCGTGAAGGTATTTCTGGGTAATTCACGTTAACCTCCTGCTTCCTGAACTTACCATATACTATTACTCAGGTCAGCTCATGATTATCGCCCAGCCTCAGTCGCTCTCTAATTGGCTTACATACACGCACGTGTGCACAGACATACAGGCACACACACGCACAACTGACTAGATAACGAGCTTGTTGCGGCTGAGTACTGCACCTCAGTGACATCCAGCAGCGTGGGGCGTATACATACTTAATAGACACCCATCTTTTGTCCAACTGTGTGATTCCAGAGCCCAAAACATAGTAGGTGTTCAATAAATGTTTATTGAAATAGCTGAAGAATTGATTTAAACTGCTGGGCTGAAGTACTGGGTCTCTGAGATTGTGACATCAATCGTAAAAAACTTGGTCATCATCAAGCATAGAGCTTGCATGAGCTAGCTGAAGTCTTACCTCTTCCATGACAAATTCCCAAGGCTAGCCACAATCCTGATTTCTCCTCCTGATTCTGAGTTCCTAAATTATCTCATCATATCTACACTTACTATTGAGGAAGTGCCTCCATGGGTTTATGTCTATAGAATGGGGTTAATAATGGTGTCTACCTATTATTAGTGTTGTAGTGATTAAGTGACTTTAGATATATCTATAAAGTACTTAAAATTTTTACTGTCATATAATAAGTGATTAGTTGATGTTAGGTATTATTATTATTATTAATACGAGTATAAGATTGCTTATTGTTTTCTGTGGATAGAGTCTGTCCTACCAACTGTTCTTTGTTCCTTTTCCTGTTCCCTTTTCTTTTGTTAAGATTGACTATAATTTGCAATTACATTTTATTTACATTGTTTTGTTTTATATTAGTTTCCCTTGAGTTGATGGTATGTAATATTAACTTATCACAGCCTGCCATCAAATAATATTGTACCTTTTTGTTTGTAGTATAAAAACCTTATGACAACATACAATATGTCTGCTTCTTTATCCTTTGTGCTTTTGTTGTCTGTATTTTACTTACACATATGGTGTAAATCCCAAAGTATACTGTTACCATTTTTGCATTACTGTCAATTATACTTTGAAAATAGTTTTAAAAACTGAGAAAATTGCCTTTAATATTTTGCCACATTTTTGTCATTTCTAGCTTTCCTTAGTTCTCTGATTCTCTGAAGGTTTAACTTTCTATCTGGTGTTTTTTTAGCTCTCTCTAAGAAACTTCCTTTAACATTTTTGGAGTGTAGATCTGTTGGCAATGAATTTGCTTAGTTCATTTGTTTGGAAATGCATATTTATTTATCATTTTTTGAAGATATTTTCCCCTGGTAAAGAGCTGTAGGTGACAGTTTTTATTTATATTGCAATATATTTGATTTACGTAGTTTCTGATGAAGAGTACTGTCACCTTCTTCTTTACTGCTCTGTATGTGTGCCACGGTGCATCTTATTTTCCTGCATGATGGTAAGGGTTTCTTTTCATTAGTTTTCAGCAATTTGATAATGTTGTGCCTTGACATATAGCACCCTTCTGCGGATTCCACTTGGTGCTCTCTGCATTTTCCCTCCCAGTTTGCCTGGTGGGAAGACCAACTATTCCTAGCCTTTTGGGAGCCCCAGGGTTTTTCCTACTAGTGCTTTGTTCTTTTCACAGCCTTGGGCTACTTCTGTCCACGCAGGAACAGATAAGTAGCTCGCCAAAGTCTCAAGCAGACCGCAGGCAGACCTCGGTAGTTCATTCTTCGTCCAACTTCTTCCTTTGTGGTACTCTGCTCCACAAGTCCTGTCTTCCTTGGTTTACCTGAATTATGATCTCTGTTTTTTCAGCCTGGGGAGACTGCTTGGCTCTGTTTTGTTGCCTCAAAGCTGCCTCCAGAAAGTAAGCTGGTGAATGTTGAGGTCCCATTGTCTGTTTTCTTCCTCTCAGAGGTCACAATCTTACAATGCCTTTTTTTCTAAGCTGCTGTTTTCTGTGTTTTGTCTTATTCTCTAGTTGTTTATAACACAGGTGATGGTGGTGGCAGTGATAAATCCATCCCCCTTTTTTACTCCATTTTGTCTTGAAGCAAAATTGCCTGTGGATATACTCATGGAGGTTGAAGGTGATTCTTACTTCCTAACATACTGCTACTAAATACCAAAAGAATATCTCGGAGTTTATGATAGAAGAGAATGGCCAGTAAATTAATAAGACCAGAGCACATATGAGTAGTACAGGGATTCCCAAGCAAAGAAAAATGAAAGGATCACAAATATTCTCTGAATTGGAAAGTTCTTCAAACTGTGCATCAACTGGAGTGGGAAATACCGTGAAATGTAGAGTGCAGTCCTTTAGCAATCTTTGCAAAGTCTTGCAATTTTCTTAGATGGAGTAACTGAAGTCCAGAGGTCATTATGTCTCTCTCTGGCAGAGAATTGGCAGGACACACCAAAGTAGACCTAATATGCCAACTGCCTTATTAGTATGGTACTGGTATAGGTAAATGAAAAGCAACTTTAATCTTCTGACTTCAAATTAGAGGATTATATGTTTAATTTCCTGCTGGATACTTTATTGCTCTTTGATTCATTTTATTTAAAAACACCTCCTCCTAAAAGTTTGTTTCGGTATGTTGATTTAGCTTTGGCATAGATCCCCAAAATTTCAGTGTAAAATTTAATATCTAAATCTCCATTAAAGTTACTACAGTATTTGAATGGGCAGTTATACCATTCGGAAATTGTATAAATGTGTAGACACGAATATAGCTTCAGACTCTAGAGAGGGTTATATAATTTTCACACTTTTTGAGTTAGTCTTCTAAAGCGTCTTGGATTTTCCAACCAATTACTCTCTATCGTCGTATACTCAGAGATCCTTTTCTACTGACTGTATTTAAATTATTTGCTTCTTCAGAGTCTGCTCTGGTTTTCCAAGGTTACACGGGTAATATATTGGGAGGGTTTTTCTATTTTGTGGCAACTTTAACTGTCTTTAAAAAATGGTTCAAATCCCTAGTCACAATATCTTAATGTTAAATAATTTCAAAAACATTTTGCAAAAAATCTCAGGATTAATAGAAAAATTATTTTATATCGACCAATTGCAAATTTTAACCATAATTCTTAGGAAGTTTCTCTTGACATGAATTTATAAATACCAATTATTATGAATCTGCCTCTCTAAATCAAAGAAGCTGTTAAAACCAAATGATCCAATTACAGGTTTGTTTTGAAAATGAATGAATAAGAAAGCTTTGTAGCTGTTTAAGATGCTACTGGTACTTTGACAGAACGTCAGGAAAGTAATCAGTCTTCCTTCGATTAGGCTTATACCTTTTCTTTCTCTCAAATTTCTGCTGACTTTTCATTTCTTAGGGAAAAAATAGACAGTGTGGGGCAGTGAGAGAAAACAGCTAAAGATTTGGAGAGGATTTGATAATGGAGAATAGGAATGACTCCGATAGCCATTGCACTCAGAATTCTGTCGTGCGGGCTGTGCTTCTAATGTTTTACCACAAGCTAGACCAAATGAGTAAGTGTTGGATTCTAGGTAAAGGTGAAGATGTGTGTTTTAATAAAACAAATGTTCATAAATAGAACAGTGAGATTTTCAATAGGTTTCATACTGACTTTTTTTCCCTATGTTTATTTTACTTGACTACACATCAGAAAACATGGTCAGAAGATTTAATCTTTTTAAGATACTTAGACCTTATATTTTCTTATATATTATAGTTCTTCTATGAAGAGACTGCCATGAGTTGAATTGCAAAAGGTAGTTCAAAATTTTATTGCTTACTTTCAAAATAGTTTCTTCATTTCAGAACTGCTTCTGAGGAAAATTTTACATACAATTAAGGTCAAACATTTTTATATTGTCTGCCTGTCAATATATATAATTAGCTAATGATTTACCATGAAATGTTCTCTTCAGCATGTATTATATGCTCAATATTGTGCTGAAATTACAGGTATACAGAGAAAGTATGAGCATTTACAAAGTCATTGAAAAGAGACACTTAAGTGGAAAATATTTGTAGCATTATGCTTTGACTTACAACTCTGGAGAATGAGGATTTAATTCTTTTTGGCCACTTTCCTTGACCAGGCTTCATCTCCTTGTGGTGCCACCTGCCTCCTAAGATGGCCACTTGATTAGGTCAGTAATCAAGTTCATATTTTTTGATTATGTAATTGTTAGTCATGGATAAGCTAAGTAGTATGCCATGATCACTTTTCTTTTCCTGAACAATATTTTGTTCTCCCTTAAATCAATGTGTCTGGTTTTATTGTTTTTCTTCTTTTAGCTTTTCTGTGAACTTATCACTATCGTAGAATAACCTCTCTCCCAGTTGTGGAAATATCATCTCAGAATTTTCAGACACATTAGGTTCCTATCAGACCTTTCATCTGCTCCAGTCTTAGACCAGTTGCTCTCCAGCTTTGTCACACAGCTGTCATCCTGGGATTTTCCTTCATGTGCCTCATCTTTCCTGTATTACATCCCTTGTTTCCTGAATTCCACATCTTCCTCCTTGTTAGTATACTCTCCTGTATTGGAGGAGCACATTCTCCAATACCTTCTTGAGCAGGCTTATGTGGCAAGTAAAATTTTTGATATTTTTGTACCTCTAAACATGTCCTTATTCTACCTTCACATATGATTGCTATTTTTACTGCATGTAGAATTCTAGGTTGCAAAGAATTTCCCTTCAAAATTTTGAACACATACTTCCATTGTCGTCTGATTTCACTGTTGGAATTGAAAAGATGTATGTAATTGTGGTTCTTGAAATTTTGTGTGAAATTCCTTTCTCCTTCCTATCGGGGCCCTTATTGGGTTGTCTGTCCTTTTCCTCCTGTACTCTAAAATTTCACAGTGGCGGTGCTTGGCATGCGGTCCGATTTTACTTGTTATGCTTAACACTTTTAACCTGGAAACTCATATCCTTAAATTCTGCAAAATTTTCTTGAAATGCTTTTTCATTTTTTTCTTGCTTACTTCCTTCTCTCTGTTTTCATTTCATTCTCACTGAATACCTATTATTTAAATGTTTGAATCCTTGTATTGTTCTTAATTTTATCATTTTAAATTTCCATATATTTGTCTTTTTTGTCCTATTTTTGGAATATATTCTCAATTTTTCTTTTAGCCCATTTATTAATTTTTAACAGTATGAAAATGAATATTTAGGCTAAGAAAAGCATAAATTTTAAAAAGTTGGTAAATACTATAAAGGCAGTTTTTTGGTCATACTTTCTAATAGTATTTGTTGGTAGTTTGAAATAACATTAAATTAGTAAAGCTTATAGAAAGATGTTAAGAATATTATTATTTTATCGACGTTCCTTGTCAAACCCAATGGTCACCTTACTTTCTTCTTACACAGTTGCTCAGCAGCTTAGTTGACTGCTCCCTACTTCTTGAAATACTTTCTTCTTCCAACATCAGTGACAGGCTCTGTTTTTAATCCTACTTCACCAGCTGATCCTGCTCAGTGTCTTTTGCTGGTTTTTCTTCTTCTCTTAAGTTTCTAGAAAATAGAGTATCCCAACAATTTAATCCTGGACTGCCTTCTCTTTTCTTACTAAATCCGTAGGCGATTCTATTTTTTAAAATAGTAACTTTTTTGAGTTATAATCCACATACCTTGAAGCATTTGGTCCATTTTAAACTGTATAATTTAACGTTTAACTGTGTGTGCACAAAGTTGTGCAATATCACTATCTAATTTTAGAACATTTTCTTCAGCCCCAAAACAAACAATATTCCTATTAGCAGTCACACCCAGTTATTCCTTCCACTGTAGCACCTACTAATTCACTTTTTTTTTTTAAGAGAATGGAAGGGAGAACAAGAGGGCGACAAACATTGATGTGAGAGAGAAACACTGATCAGTTGCCTCTTCCATGTGCTCTGACCAGGGACTGAACCTGCAACCTAGGCCTGTACCCTGACTGGGAATCGAGCCCAAGACCTTTTGCTTTGCAGGATGACGCCCAGCCAACAGAGTCACACTAGTGAGGGCAACTGCTAATCTACTTTTTATATTTATATATTTCCCTGTTCTGGACACCTCAAATACATATTAATCATATCATATGATCCTTTCATGCCTGCCTTTTTCACTTAGCATAATATTTTCGTGATTCATTCATGTTGTACCATGTATTTATATTTATTGTTATAACTGAATAATATTCCGTTGTATGGACATACCACATATTTTATATCCATTCAGTGATTGATAGACATTTGTGTTGTTTGCACATTTTGGTTGTGAATAGTGGTGCTATAAATATTTATGTGAATGATTTTGTTTGGGAGTATATTTTGTTTCTCTTAGGTGTATACCTATGAGTGGCGTTGCTGGGTCATGTGGTAACTCTGTGTTTAACTCTTTCAAGAACTGCCAAACTGTTTTCCAAAGTGGCTGCGCAATTTTATGTGCCCACCTGTGATGTATGAGGTTCTAATTTTGCTACCTTTTCACCAACATTTGATATTATCTTTTTTAAATAGTTATCCTAGTGTCTGTGGAGTGATATCTCATTATGTTGTTGATATGTTTCCCTAATGAATAATAATGTCAAGCATCCTTTTATGTGCTTATTTACTATTTGTGTATCTTCTTTGGAAAACTGTTTATTTAAATTCTTGTCTATTGGCTTATTTGTCTTTTTATTGTTGAGTTGTAAGAGTTCTTTATGTGTTCTAGATAAAAATCCCTTATGAGATATATGATTTGCAAATATAAAAAATATAAACACACACACATCTAACTTCTGGGGTTGTCTTTTCACTTTTCTTGATCATGTCCTTTAAGGTACACAAGGTTTTATTTGATGATGTACAATTCGTATATATTGCCTGTCACTTTGCTTTTGATGTCATATCTAAGAAACATTTTAAAAAATTTAAGGTTATAAAAGATTTGCTACTATGTATTTAAAAGTTGTATAGTTTTAGCTCTTACATTTAGGCTTATGATTCATTTTTAAGTTAATATTTGCATATGATATATATAGGATCCAACTTCCATCTTTTGCATGTGGATGCCCAGTTGTCCCAGCACTATTTACTGAAAAAAAAAAATCCTACTCTTACCTTATTGAATTGTCTTGCCCTATCAAGTTTTAATTATACTCTTTTAATTTTCCAAAAGCTTAGTTTTATTTTCTGTTTCTTTCAAGTAGTATCCTGCTTTTGTTTTTCTCTTTTTCCATTTACTTATTTATTCATTCATTTATTTTTTTATCCTCATCCGAGGACATGCTTATTGATTTGTTTTAGAGAGAAGGGAAGGTGGGGAGAGAGAGAGAGGGGGACAAACATCCATGTGAGAGGGAAACATTGATCAGTTGCCTCTTGTACACTCTTTGGCTGGGGATGGAACCCACAACCTAGGCACGTGGTCTGAGCAGAAATTGGACCTGTGAACTTTTGGTTTACGGGATGCTGCTCCAACCAACTGAACCTCACCAGCCAGGGCTCTTGCTTGTTTTTTGGGGGACACCATTGTTAGTTTTTTTCTTTATTTTTAGTCTTTCTAAAGGTTTTATTTATTCATTTTTTTAGAGAGCAGGGAAGGATAGGATAAAGAGAGGGAGAGAAACATTGATCAGTTGCCTCTTCTGTGTACCCCAACCAGGGTCTGAACCCATAACCTAGGTATATGCCCTGACTGGGAGTCAAACTGGCCAACAACCTTTGGCTTCATGGGAAGATGCCCAGCCACCTGAGCCACACCAGCAGGGCAATAGTTTTCTTTTATAAACACGTCTGTTTGCAGAGACTTTCTCCTCATTTTAAAATCTCTCCCTCAGAGTGATATCAGTAAGATGGTAGAATAGGAGAACCTCGCTGTGTCCCCCATCAGAAACAATAATTTGACAACCATCTGTAGAAACAAGTGGGAGCTTTGGGACCCACCACGGTCCAGTAGCAGTCCCACCCTCCCAGGGACCTGCCAGAAGTCACACCTGTTATAGTTCTGGAGGCAGGCCTGTTGATCTTGGTCCATTTGCAGTTCCTAAGACAGCCCTGTAACTCGGCTCCCGGCCCTCCTAACCTCAATCTGGGAGCAGAGCTGCTTCTAGTATCTTAAGCCTGATTGAGGTCAATAGGCCTTCCTGTGGAGATGCAGGCATTCTGTCTCTCACCACGTCCTTGGGCAGGCAGGACAGCTCCCAGGTTGCCGAGATGGGCCTGAGCCAAGTCACAGGGCCACTATAGCCTCTATAATTGCCAAAAAACGAAACACCCCCACCCATAACCCAATTAAAAAGTTAGCTGAAGACTTGAATAGACATTTCTCCAAAGAAGGTCAACAAAAGGCCAATAAGTATATAAAAAGTTGCTGAGTATCACTAATCACCAAGGAAATGCAAATCAAAACCTCAATGATATATCACCTAACACCTTGTTAAGATGGCTGTTATCAAAATCACAAGACACAACGTGTTGGAGAGGATGTGGAGAAATTGAAACCCTTATACACTGTATGGGGAATGAAAAATGGTGCAGCTGCTACGGAAAACAGTATAGAGATTCCTCAGAAATTGAACTACCATATGATCCAGCATTCTTACTTCTGTGCATTTATCCACACGAATTGAAACCAGGAACTTGAAGAGATATTAACACACCTATGTTCATTGCAGTACTATTCACAATAGCCGTGATGTAAAAACAACCTAAATGTATATTGATACAAGAATGAGTAAAGAAAAATGTGGTGTATCTATACAATGGACTATTAGTCAACTTTAAAAAAGAAGGAAATTCTGTGTTACACATCAACATGGGTGAATGTTGGACATTATCCTAAGTAAAATAAACCAGTCATAGAAGAACAAATACTGCATAATTCCACTTGTATGAGGAATCTAATAGTCAAAACCGTAGAATCGGAGAGAGGACTATTGGTCACAAGGGACTAGATGGGAGGGAAATTGCAAATCACTAATCGCTGGGCATAAAGTTTCAGTTACGCAAGATGAATAAGCGTTAGCATTCTGCTGTACAACATTGTGCCTATTGTTAACAGTGTTGTATTTTATACTTAAAAACTGAACAAAGTAAATCTCACAGTAAGTGTTCTTAAGACAACAAAATAAAGTTAATAAAAGAAGTCCATTTGCAGACATATAGAAAGTGAAGTTTGGCAAAAAGCATTTTTTTTGTTGATTTTGGAAAGTATTGCAAACATCTGATATGAGGGTTCTGTCTCCTAACGATCACTGGAGGAAACTTTTAAGTAGGACTGGCCTTTGATAAATCACTTTTATTTATTTATTTTTTTCTCCTGTTTGGAACATTTGACAGGCAGAGGAGAGGAAAAAGAAGAGAAGAGGTCAGGACCTGTTAATAGGCCTCAGGCTGTGCTTGGGTTCCCAGGATGAGAAGATACTTTATCCCTATGTATCAGTGACAGTCTAGCCAAAAAATAAAAGTCACTCTGTGTCCCTGAGCAGATAAAGTGTATCCAAAAAGCGGGTTATACAGATGAGGCAGAGGGAGGCCGAGGATCCCCAGGCGGGGCTTTCCGGTGGGAACTAGAACCGCTGAAGGAAGAGCTAGCTGGCAGGGGCTGCAGCTTCTGGAGACGTTGTTGGCGACAGAGAGAACGGGAAAAGTTACCAACTGGGATAGCCAACGCTTCTTCCTGCCCTTCATCTTCCACTCTTGTCTCCACTAAGCTGAAGCCGGAGGGCAAGAGAGCCTGGAAGAGCGGCTCCCTAAGCGGGGCAGGGGGAAGCACGAGCTGGCAGGAGATGGGCACACTTGCTAAGGTTTATAAAATGGAGTTTGTGTGAAAAAACTTGTCTCCTCGCCCCCCCGACATGCTCTGTAACACACACACTCATTTCCTAGCATTTTCAGTGCACCTGTGTACATGTTTGTGTATGCGTATCTTACATCTTTGTCGAGTTTATGTCCCACTCAGGAGAAAAGTGCAAGGTGGATCATTTTAAACTTGTATGTAAAGTGACAGCTAACACTCCTGTTTTCAATTGGCACTTAACATTTACATAATGCTAAAACATCTGGTCTTTTCCATCATTCGAGGCATGAAGTTGGTCCAGTTGATTACTTGGCGTTATGTACAGAAAACAGCTGTCTGGTTGACTGGAGTTTTGATTATGGCTGAATTGGCTGGATGTTTGGTGTCATGTAGACTGATGTTATGACTGGCTCAAGATGGAACAGAGCCAGTTACAGGGAAAACCAGTAACAAATATATGACAAGAAAGTTTGCATGGAACTTCATTGGAAAAGATCATTTGTTTCTAAGGCTGACTCGGAAACATTGAGAGCTGATTTAGTTTATCTCTGGTGTCCCACCATTCCCATTTTCGCTCCTTGCACCCAGGTGTCCCTTGCTGTGTACTCAGTATCCTCTGGCTGTCCGTGACCACTCTCGCCTAAGGCATCTGGCTTCTGGGACTTTTCTCTCTGGGCCGGACCTCCAGCCTTTCAAATGTTAACCTTTATGTCTCTTTCCCCTTTGGTCCCCTCATCAAATCTCATTTGTCTTATCATTCAGAGATTTACTCTCTCTTGAGGGGTCAACTGGTCGCATAATTTGGAGGAAATAAGCCAGACACAGAAAGACAGATACCATATAATCTCACATATATGGTATCTATCAAAGAGTCGAACTCATAGAAGCGGAGACTAGAATGGCGGTTGCCAGAAGACGGCGAGTGGGAGAAACAGCAAGCTGTTGGTCAAATGGTAAAAACTTTCAGTCACAAGAGGAGTGAGTTGTGAAGATCTGGAGTAGAGCATGGCGACTATAGTTAATAATACTGCATTATAAACTTGAAATTTGCTGAGAGTAGATCTTAAGTAGTCTCATCACACACACACACACAAAATATGGTTATGGATGTGTTATGGATGGTTATGGAGGTTATGGATGTGTTAATTAGCTTGATTGTGGTAATCATTTCACAGTGTATATGTACTTCAAGTCACCACCTTGTACATACACACAATACAGACAAGTGTATTACAATTGTACATATAATATATACAATTACATACAATAAATACATAAAATTTTTATTGTCAATTATACTTCAATAAAGCTGGAAAAAAGAATCTAATTTTCTTGAAGAGGTTTGTGGATGATAGGGTGTTAATTTTATCTCTTCATCTTTCCATATGTGGATGTGGTCTCACCTGAGACTGAAATTCAGGCATATCTGGTAAATTTTTATCTTGTGCTTGGTGGGAGCATATTTGCACAAACACTGAGGAATATCTTGGGAGCAGGACCAGGCTTGATGAGCTCCCGGCAAAGAGCCTTGGCTGTTGAGGGCTGAGCTGGGTCAGTGTGTACGTTGTTGTCAGTCACCTAGAGCTGTCCCTCAGCACTGCCAAACACATACCTGAGTTCTGTGGAAAGCAGAGAGACTCTTCTAAAATTTTAAGTAGGGACACATTGAGAGAGATTGAGAGAGGACTCTGTAAGTCATGGGATCAAAAGGGTGTGAGATGTTCTTTGCTGTGACACAGTTCCTTGTACAGATTTGGCTTCTGGAGGGCTCTTTGAGGGACTGGGGTGCCTGCAGAAGTGTGGCTAAACCCAGCCAAGGTAACTGCAGGAGCCAGCAGATACAGGGTTAGTAGGAGCAGGTCTGAGATGCCCTCTGAAGACCCAGGAGCAATGAAAAATAGTTTCCAGGGGGTTGGGGGGTTGAGCAGTGGGGTGGGTGTTGCTGAAGGCCTGAGGGCGTAACATGAGTGGATGTACAAGCTGGGAACATTTAAATTATTTTTGAAAAACAAACTTTATTTTAATCCACCTGTGTTAAGGCATAAGAAAATTCAGGTTATACCTGTAACATATGTGCCTTTTACCAGAGCCATCGAATGCTTTGAGTCTGATAAGTAGACTGGTAGTAGCAATTTCAGATCACACCAATGGTAAATTGATGAAGGAAAAATACTTTTAGGCAATCTTTTAAGTATTACTCAAATAATAATGAATTTGCTTCTTACCCCACTGGTTTTATTTGTTAGCCTAAGACATGAGAACTTGAAATATGTTGTGCATGTGCGTGTGTGTAGTGTTGCTTGTGTCCGTATCCACCAGAGCCTTAAATGACTAAAGAAAGATTTCAGAAATGCAAACACCAAATATATAGGTTTCATCTGTAGAGAAAAATTCCAGCTTTCTTTTAAACCACCAAAATTGCAGTCAGCTGCTGTGAGAAAAATAGAGGCACCGGTCCTGTTTACAAGGCGTCTAGAGTTCAGCCATCAGATGGTTTTGGTTAAGATGCAGTTTCTCTTCATGCTGATGTTTCTATAAGACATTTTCTGTGGGCTGGCGATTATCTAACTGCCTAGTGTCTTCCTCTTGCTTGTGTTTTTATGGTACCTCTATAATGATACTTTTGATTTTTCACAACCTTTACTGAAAACTTATTCCTTTACAGCTTTCTGCCAATGTGTAGAATTACATTCTCTAACAGGCAAAATTGTGGGGGTGTGTGTGTGTGTGGTTTTCCCTTTGCTTCTTGTCGGCTCTTTCTGCCCTCTCTTATGTTGGCAAGGAGCAGTTATTAAATCTTTACTCCACTAAGTTATTAAGTATTTAAACTTATAATAGACTTGCCCTCTCTATCTTATCTGTGCTTTCCTGGAGTGAGAGTGCATTAGAATGTTTACTTCTTGTAGCTACCCTCCTCTCGTGCCTACAATAACTAGGTGATAAATCATCTCACACCGAGTTAATATTCTGCTCTATGGAAAGTGTGCTACTGGGCGAGGTGGGCCCCGCCACACCAAGACTGCGGCGGGGGAGGGAGTCGAGTTGTCCGTTTGCAAAAGGGCCAGAGCTTTCCCATATATGTATACCAGGACTCGAAGACCGGGGAGCTGGTTCTGATGAGCTGTCTATTCCCAATGCCTCTTGTGCTAAATCATTCAGTGACAATCCTTCTGACCGACTGCTCCCACTGTGGCAGCTTTTGATTCCTCAGTGGGTTTGGATTTAAGCTCATTGTCCTCATTGTCTAAAAATAAGATCCCTTCAGCGCTCATCGCCCTAAAGAACCCAGTAGACCCATCTATGAGTGTTTTTCTTTTTGCACATTCCCTCTAGTTAAAAAATATTTTCTACCTAGAGGTAAAGCCACTTAAATATTAAGATTTTTTTTTGTTTTAGATGTAGAAAAAAATTCTCTATTTGACTATAATTGTACATCCAATGTACAATTTATTTGCTTTTAATTATCTTCTCTGAAGTCGAAAGTGATCATTCTGGATCATAGCTGAAGACTTACTTGCCCTTTTTTCGGTTGGAAAAAAAGTGTTTGAATTATGGGAGAATGAAAAAGAAACCCCAGCTCACAATTCTTTGCCCCTTTCCTTTGGTGGAGAAGTAGGGGAGACATGGGACAAAACCCCACCAAAACCCAAAAACAAATCTCATGGACTATTCCTCTAACTTGTTTCCCTTGGTTCAATGAATATTAACTGAAATAAACCTGCTTGTTTATTTGAAATTTTTCATCTATAAAAAGCCCATCTGTCCTATTTCTCTTATATTTCTTTAATTCTAAAGGGTACTAGATAGAAAATGTGCATGGTCTTTTTCTTACATAGCTTGTGAACGATTCAAATAAAATTCCTTGTAAAACATTTTTATATTTTAGCTTATGAATTTGTACAAAACTCAGTATTTTGTGTCCTTCAGGATACATTGTGTAAATGTTTATTTATAATCACCACTTATTTCTCTCTTTCAGCTGTCATCTTTGACAGCAGGTAATTTTTGTTAGACTTGAATTAGGTAACAAATAGAACACTAACTCTTTTAAAAAAAATTTTTATTGTATTTTTTTCCATCACCATTTAACCCTCTATACCCCACTCCCCCTGCAATCACCACACTGTTGTCCATGACTGTGAGTCCTTCATCCATTTTGCTCTACCCCTCCACCCGTCTAACCTCCCCTCCCCTCAACAGCTATCATCCTGCTCTCCATCTACGAGCCTGAGTCTGTTTTGCTTGTTAGTTCAGATTCTTCCTTATGATTCCACATAATTGAAACCATAAGGTATTTGTCTTTCTCTGACTGGTTTATTTCACTTAGCATAATGTTCTCTAGGTCCATCCATGCTGTTGCAAAGGGTAAAATTTTCTTCTTTTATATGGCTGAGTAGTATTCAACTGTCCCATAGTTGTTTTGCAAATGTCCCCTAGTTGTTTTATCCACTCATATATTGTTGGACACTTGGGCTGTTTCCATATCTTGGTGATTGTAAATAATGCTGCAGGGAACATAGGGTTGCTTCAGTTCTTTCGAATTAGTGTTTTGAGTTTCTTTGGACATATTCCCAGAAGTGGGATCGCTGGGTCAAAAGGCAGATCCATTTTTAATTTTTTTTGAGGTATCTCTATACTACTTTCCACAGTGGCTGCACCCATCTGCATTCCCACCAAACAGTGCAAAATGGTTCCCTTTTCTCAACAAACTTAACAGCAGTTGTTGTTTCTTGATTTACTGATGACAGCCATTTTGACAGGTGTGAGGCCAATAGAACACTACCCTTTTTAAAAAAAGATTTTTATTTATTTAGTTTTAGAGAGGGGAAGGGAAGGAGAGAGGGAGAGAAACATCAATTTGTGGTTACATCTCACGCACCCCCTACTGGGGACCTGGCCTGCAACCCAGGCATGTGTCCTGACTGGGAATCGAACCAGTGACCCTTTGGTTCGCAGACTGGCGCTCAGTCCACAGCCACACCTGCTAGGGCTAGAACACTACTCTTAATGAGTATTTTTGCTGCAAGTGTTTTCTAATATTTATAATTGGATATTTTATTTATAGGGTACTTTGTAAAATTTTATTTTTTATCTTTGAGTCTCAGCTCCATGTGTCATGTTAAAAAACCATCATCTCCATCATCTCCATTTTACAGATGCCAAATTGGGGGACCAAAAAGTAGTCATGAGTTGTTTAGGATCACACATCAGGTTAGTGCGAGAGCCAAGACTAGAATTCTTGCTTTCTGCAAAGGTTGGCTTCCTTGTCCGTGTGTGTTGGAGGGGTCGGCCCTGGACTCTGGCTCAGCTGGAGCTTGTCTGTTTTTCAAAGTCCAGTTGTAATTGTCCCCTCTTTTCTGCCTCTCCACGAAGACAAGAGTCTTGTCCGTCTTGTCCACAATTTCAGCCCCAGCAATTGCACAGTACCTGGAATGTAATGGTCACTCAGTACATATTTGTGAATGGATGAATAATTGAATGAAGTAAATGAGTGAGGTATAGAAAGATACTGAAGATCTACTTTGAATAACAATGTGATGCGAGTATGCCTCCTGTTTTCTTTCCCCGTGTTCCCGTTATTATGCCTAAAAACAATAATATATTTTTAAACAATGGGGTTTGGTGATGACTTAAATTGTTTATGTACTTGATATGGTTGTAAGGCAAAGAATTTTATTTAAAACCTCTATTTTTTGACTGTTACCCCAGAAAATTAAATCAATCTCTCTGGGCCTTGACAGCCGCAAAGAGCTTGGGGCCCAAAGCTCTTTGGATATATTCTGAGAATGTTTTGTGATCTGATATGTTCTCTATATTCGGGGTCTGCTTTAGAGGGCTAGGATGTCTCTTCTTTACATTTTTAAGTTTAACACATTGTGAATCTTTATGGAGTTAAATTCTTCCCCTGAAAAAACCACCGCTGGGAAGACACTGGGCACTTTGGGATATTACTTTTTTTAGGGCCCGTGAGGAACCTCTTATGGCTATGTGCCACCCCACACTTAAATGCCTATTAAGTCACTATGGTAATGACATCCCATCCACAAAAGACACACACTATTATAAGGTTTTTGTCCATTTCAATCCCATATCTTTGGAGTGTTTCAGGCAGGCAGGGGGTCTTGTTTTGGGGGTTTTACTTGAACGATTAGTATGCGCTGGAAAGAGGGGAGGCAACCAGGTGCATGACCTAACACCATGGAAACAGGAGATACTGGGTTATTATTTCCATTTCTTTCTACCTCTCCGAGTGTAGTAGATACTGTGATAAATGGACCTCTTACGGAAGGGAGGACAATTTTCCCCTTTTTTTCTTACCTCACATTTTTACCCCATAAAAGTTTGCAAACACAAGCCAAATTTGTTGGCTGAGAGCCTGAAGGGATTCCTCATCATGTGACAGGCTGTCACAGCATTCTTATGATAGCTAGTATTTCTTTTGGTCTACAACCCAGATATTTTAAATATTGGTCAGGGGTTGAAAACTAATGCTTGCTTGTCACATAGGAAGAAATAATTGGCATGAAATGTAGTAAAGAATGCCTACCATCCTGGCAATATCGGGTCATTTTCTTTTCTTTCTTTCTTTTTTTCTGTTGGTTTTGGCTGCTATTCCAAGAAAAATAATGGGCAGGTTCATGGTTCCTAGAATATATCCTTATTAACTGTGTCAGCTTACGGTGTCTTGGGCCCCCAAGAGACGAGGAAGTCTGGAAGTCTTCGCTTGTGCCATGTTTATGCTGGGTACATGACTATACAAACTGTGACATATTAATATAGATGGAATAATGAGTTCCTTTTATCCCTGCAGCAGGCCTGCTGCAGAAAACATCTACATCCTTTGAGAGATCTGAGATTGTTATACAAGTTCTACACAAAGATTATTGTTTTGAATAAAGATTTTAATTTTACTTTTACATAGACAGTTTCCCCTAGGGTATGCACGTATTGCAGCAAAATTCAGTCTTTAAATGGTTTGGGCCCCAACCATTGACTTTGGAAGAATGCACTTGTTTTTCTTTATAAAGAATGTTATAAGTATAGTAGTGTTTCAGATCCTAGGATTAGCTCACTTAAAATCTATAGGGGAGTAGAAATATACTGTGTATTGTCAATTAAAAGCCATAGAAACAGTTTTAATACTAGTGATTAGGGAATATAGAAGAACAGAATTGAAGAAGGAATAGCTTTTGCTGTTCTTGGAGAGAAGTGCTTATGGTTTGGTTAGGGCTGGGAGAACCCAGGCCTGCAGGTGTCCTAGAGTGTGTTACAGATAGTTAAGGGCTTAAGAGTTGGGGGCCAGTCTTTTTCTAAGTCTGCTGTCATTACAGTAAAAAACCTGGACTCATTAAGAAAAACACCTAGAGCAACATTTTTTCCCCCCTCACCATCTCTTTTACACATTTTATTGAATAACTTTTTTCTTGGCTCTTGGATAAATGTGAGTGGAACCGATAGCTTTTTTAAAGTTACTTTCTGATAATTAACAGTTTTCCAGTCCCTCACAGCTTCAGAGAGTACTGTTCAGTATAATAATCTAAACCTACTGTCCTCTTTAAATTTTCTCTCTATCTAAGCCAGGGCCTGACGAAGGATTAGAAGCCTGAAGAGTGTGTGTGTGTGTGTGTGTGTGTGTGTGTGAAGTGGCATCTCTTCTTCGAATCTCTAGCTATGGCTATGGCTTCTGGCCCCTTAAGCACTGGTGTTGAAGGAGGAAAGATACAAGGGCAGCAAAGGTATGACTGATGTGATTTGGATCTGACTTCACAGATGTTTCAACTGACTCTTTCAGGAAAGGTTTTGAGGGTGATTCTCCTTCTTGTAATGTCAAATATGTCTCTAATTCCCTTGAAATAGGTGATGCCTCAAAAAGCTTTTGATGTTGTCCTCTGTTCCTGGACTTCTTGTTGCCACCTGTCTGTTGAGTCACTTTGTCCTTTCAAGATACCTCTAGGTTTGCCTTCTCCTGTGTGACCTACATCTGGTCTACAGAGAACCTGAATCCTGTCTTTCTCTCTGCTTTGCTTCTTCAGGCCAGTCTAGCCACAGCCTATTATACCAGCACTTCAATTCCCTTTAACTCCAGCAGGTAGTAGTTGTCAAACTCTTCAAGTATCCCTTGAATTTGCTTTCACTTGGCTTCAAGCAAAGAAGTAGCCTTTTTTTTTTTCTGGGTGCAACCATACCTAAATAACTCCCCCCAAAGGATTCTTCTTCCCCAGCTCTTTCAGGCAAACTCAGGAGTTTTTACTGGTTGGAGATTATTAATGCTGGAGTAGTTCTGCACAGGGCTCTTCTTAGTTCACTATTACACGGTAACTAGGCCTTTGGAGTCTTGGCCAAAGCTGAGATAAAAGAATCCCGTACATCACTCTGTTGAGTATCCAATTTTACTTCAATACATAGAGTCCTCTTGCGCTGTGCTCTCTGGGCATTAATAATACTGTCCTATTCAGCTATAATTTAAATTCTTTAAGCTTGTAAGTAGCATCATGAGAAAAATGGAAAGAAAGAAATTGGCATAAATCTGGCAGAGATATATGACAGGAAAAATACAAACGGCAAAATAAAAGCACAGTCTAATGTGATCTTGAGAGTAGAAAAGTGATGGTGGGGAAGGGAAGTTTCTCCTAGCAGGCACTGTGAAATAAGGACAACTCAGTCCTTGTTTAGGGTGGTCTCTGGGGGGGAGGGAAGGAGCAGGCCTGGTGTGCAACTAAATGTAGCACTTCACAACCATTACTAACTCGGAAAATATCTATATTCTTAGAGAAAATTACTCTTCAAGTTAATCACTTGATTTTTGTCTTGTTGTACTAATACATTCCCAGGTCCTTTCTCTTCCTTTAACCCTTCACATACCCAGGTTATCTCCAATGTCATTTAGGCAGATCATCTATTCAAAAGCTGTTTGTGAAGTGGCTACTAAGTACAAACTATTCATGAAGCACCTACTAAGTATAAAGCGCTGTGCTTGGTGTGTTAAGGGCATAATATGTTATAGCATTGTTATAGCATTGCCTACTCTCAAGGAGATTTCAGTTGAAATGGGTGATGTAAGACATGATCATATGAAGGGTTAGGTATATCACAGACCCGTTAGTGTTGGAAGGTTATTAAGTGTGCTCTAGCTGTTTTATAGATGAGAAAGCTGAGACTCAGAGTGGTTAAGAGGCTCTAGAGTCATCTAGTTGGGTAATGGCAGAGCTAGAGCTATAACCCAGTTCCTTTTCCTTTAGCTCAATGTTGCTTCTACTACAGTATCTCACCTCTCTTAAAAATACAACATTTTGTTACAATGTTTCAAGGTATTTGGACTATTTAGTCTGGAGCCAGCTGTTATTAGCTCTCCAGAGCAGGCTGTGGGCACCTTTCCAACTCAGAGTTTTGAAATTGGCCATGCCTAGGCAGGAGAATTTACACCACGGAAACAGGAGAACATTACAAATCAAGGATCCCTTTCTTTTCCAGGGAGAGCCAGTTATTAAACATCTACCAGTACCTATGAAGCCTTTCCTAATGGGGTTGTCATATGAGTGAATTTCTTTGGAGACATGGAGTTTAGGCAGAAAGAAATGAGGGAAGCTATTTGATCGTGGAATTTGGAGAGAATATTGTTCTGGAAGAGTGAATAGAATAATTTGGTTGGGTGGGGGAAATGGTGGACAGGAATCCAAATCACATGCCTAATAAATAAAAGGTTTTAACCAGAGTGGGGTTGTGAATAGTAGGGGACAGTAGAGATTGTGGTAGAGTGGAAAGTAAAGGTCTGCCTAAAAGTGCTTTTTAGAAAAACATGTTATAGTCTACCCACTTTAAATTTCTCTCAAGGAGCTGAGAAGAGTTAACTAGAAATTAGTTAGAATCAAATAGGGCCCCGAGAAGGGCCTATCACTTGCTTTCTTAAAATAACACTAGTTTCTTTGACACAATAAAGTTGAGCACTCCAATTTATCTTTCTTTTCCTTTACCTCATTTCCATGTTCTCACTTGGAAATAATTGTAAATTATTTTTTCTGTTTGTGTGCTTAAAAAGTCATTGAATCAGTGTTTTCCTTCATTATTGTAGATGGTTTAGAGTTGAGATTTTATTAGTAAAACCATTCTGTTTCATCATCATATTTTAAGGGTAATGATACCCTAAAGAGATAAAGATTCAGTTATCTTTCCAAAGATGTTCATTTATATATCTAGTTTCCTAAAAACAATTCTAACATACAAAATGGAAAGTTTGTATATTTTATTTTTGCAAAAGATTTTATTCATTTATTTTTAGACAGAGGGGAAGGGAGGGAGAAACAGAGGGAGAGAAACATCAATGCGTGGTTGCCTCTTGAGCACCCCCTACTGGAGACCTGGCCTGCAACCCAGGCATGAGCCCTGACCAGGAATCGAACCAGTGACCCTTTGGTTCACAGGCCAGTGCTCAGTCCACTGAGCCACACCAACCAGGGCTGTATATTTTATTTTTAAAAGATTTTATTTATTTATTCTTTAAGATAGGGGACCAGAGGGAGAGAGAGAGGGAGAGAAACATTGAATGGTTGCCTTTAACACTTCCAACTGAGGACCTGGCCTGCAAACCAGACATGTGCCCTGACCAGGAATTGAATTGGCGACCTTTTGGTGTGTGGGACAATGCCTAACCCACTGAGCCACACCAGTCAGAGCAAAAGTTTGTATATTTTATGGAAGGATCTGATTTGTCTTTCAGAATGTCCCCAGATTAATTTCAAATACTCTTTTAAACATCTTTCTTTTTTTACAATATTCTGTAAGGACAACTCAATATTGATTAGCAGCCTTCTTCTTTTTTTTTTAAGTGAGAATTACCTTCTGTAGAGCTATCTTTATAAAAAATTGAATTTATTGGGGTGACCTTGGTTAATAAAATTATATAGGTTTCAGGTGTACAGTTCTGTAATACATCATCTGTATATTGTATTGCGTGTTCACCACCCCCAAGTCAAATCTCCTTCCATCACTATTTATCTCCCCTTCAACCTTTCTACCTCCCCTACCTCCTCTCCCTCTGGTAATCACCATACATGAGTTTTTTTGTTTTTTTTGCTTAATCCTCTCACCTTTTTTACCCAGTCCCCACAACCCCCCACCCCGAGAGCTGTCAGTATGTTCTCTGTATCTGAGTCTGTTTCTATTTCGTTCATTAGATTCCACATATGAGTGAGATCATATGGTATTTGTCTTTCTCTGACGGGCTTATTTCACTTAGCATAATGTTCTCCAGGTTCATCCATGCTGTCACAAAGGGTAAGGTTTCCTTCTTTTTTACAGCTGATTAGTATTCCATTGTGTAAGCATGCCACAAGTTTTTATTCACTCATGTACTGATGGACACTTGGGCTGCTTCCAAATCTTGGCTATTGTAAATAACACTTAAGTGGACTTAATGCCAACACATTGAATCCACAAGGGCTTTTAAAAAATGGAAGATCAATGAAATACATGATCATGCCTCCACCAAGAAAAAGTTTCTCTGTATAAAGCAAATCCCCTAATTCTCATTTAAAAAGGGCCTTAATATGTTCTTAAAATTCCCTAAGCGTAATCATGTCTCAGAGAAGATCAACAAAAACTTTTGAAGAGCTCTCTGCAAACGTTTCACAAGCCCTCCAATGATAAGGACACCCCCTGTGTCTGAGAATGATCCCAGTGATGTTTGCTTTCGGCAGTGCACATGGCTCTTGCCTCAGAGATTTCACTGAGCTTCGCCCTGGGATAAGCTGGCCAGGGATGCGGCAGGGTGGGGTGGAGATGGATCATAGCATTCGGATGTTGGAAAACAAGCGTCAGTCTAATCAACACAATCTGATTTACAACTTTGACCTTCTGAGCACAGGTGGACTAATAGACAGACCTTGTAAGAGGGCCTTCCAGCTCCCGGCTTGCTCTGGCAGAGGTGTGAGAGAAAAGTAGGTGTTCAATAAACTTTTGCAGAAGTTTGCAGGAGAGGAAAGGCCAGAGGTGGCGGGTTTTCTTATAATTTTAGTTCTACTTCCACCTGGCCTCTGGGCCTCAGCACGCAGCCCGGGCTTCTCCCTAGATCTCCACTGCAGACGAGGAGAGTGCCCCACGCACATGCAGCAGGCCAGGAGAATACGGAAAGCGCCATGCCCGCTAGCGAAGCTTCAGGCGCCGAAGGACTTCCGGGGTCCAGAGATAGCTGCATTTCCCTCAGAGAGGGAAGGTTAGTCCTGAGAAGGAGTTCCAGAATAGACGCCCCCTTCACAAGCTCTGAAAAGTATGTCTGGATGAACTCCGAAAGATTTCATATGCTCTAGGCAATAACCATGCAGATATTAAAGGTACACCCATGTGTTCCCATGTAGCTAGGAGAACAACTTATAGCACCATGAGTTTCTGGCTGGAATACAACTCAGATGAAATCGTTTGGGTTAAGAAACCGGCAAAGCCAAAATTCCAGCTTTCTTTTGGGCTGCCAGCATATCCATCCTACAAAAATTTTAGCCCTTTGCTTCCTCCTCTCAGAGTTTTTTGATGTAATATTTTTACTCCTGGATTTACCCTGTCACAAGATAGCACTTTCTTTTAGCTCCTCTTCTGGTTTGATTTGGTGCTTGGTGCCCTGAAGCACACACCATCAGTACCCCCTTCCTCTGGTCCCTGTGACCATTCAGTGGGCTCTTCTTACTTCCACCCCTCAGTGTTTATGTCCCAGTGTCTGATTTCTTTGTCCCCAGCACCATGGAGAACTACCTGTGATCCATTTTCAGTAGGCTGGAAGTGCCAGGGAATTAACAACCCCTGGGGGCAGCCCTCCAACAGCGATCTCAGGAGTTGGGGTATGAGTACCCAGCTCTTCTACTCCTCGGGTGCCTTAATTTGAAGGTGTGTGCTTTGCCCTGGCCCCTAGAATTTCCTCAGTGAGATTAAGCTCAAGTCACCTACAATGGTAGTTGGATTGGTAGGCACATTTCTTTGTATTCCTTCTTTATTTTCATACCATTATTCCCAGAATTTCCTCCCCCCCCCAGATTATTTGTACACAAATCCTTGTCTCAGAGTTTTCTCCTGGTAGAACGCAAATTTAGGCATATCTTTAACATTAGGGGGGCTGTCTCTCTGCCCACTTATCATTTCCATCCTTTTAAAACCTCTTTCCAAACCACATACCTTCCATTTCTACAAAAGGATGGGCAATGATTCAGAGATTTAAAATAATGAAGTTATATAAATATGGAAATAACTTACACTTGTGCTATATATTTCATGATTTTGAATCATTCAACCAACTAAAAAGAAAGAATCTGGGGGAAACTAGGAGAGTGTAAAACAGAGTGGTAGACTGAGGTCTAAGCCAGAGGGGAAGAGCGCTTTATAAAGGAATGACAATGGCTAATCGTGTAGTGAGCACTTACGAACACTTGTGTGTGCTAAGCCATATATATATCGTGACAGACTGGAAAAGAAGGGAAGAGAAGATAAATGGAATCATTCTACCTGGCTTCTCCAAGGCTTTGAAATCATAATTTAATGTGAGCCTGGAGGTGAGGTAAGATAGGAATAGAAAGAGAAGACAGAATACAGAGGACATTGACCAGGAACAATGAAAACATTGCTTCAGTGACCTTCTATCAGAATTCAAAGTCTCTCTCAGTTCCATTTCATATATGTGTGTATACATATCTCTATCTTATACATATACACATCTTGAATTTATTCTTATAATAAACCTATGAGGTAGGTATAATTACTCTCTTTTTACTGATAATGATAAGTGGGGTTAAGTAATTCAGTCAGTCCATAAGAGGCAAAATCCAAATTTATACCCTAGTGTCTTACTTTTGCTAAAGTACATTCTGTTATCTACTTTACTATCATCCTTAGAAATTTTCCTTAAAGTGGTTCAGAGATCTATTATTGCTCTTGTCGGCAGATTCAGAAATGCAATTGATAAAATAAAAAATTCTATAATAATACAGTTATAGTTTTTCTTAAAATGTATTGAATTGGATGTAAATTATGCAAGAAATTGAGATTTATCCTGAAGTATTTTTAAAATTCCTGTGAGAGACTACTTAATTATTTTATAGCATTATTGATAATATGCATTAAATCGAGCTAGAAAAATAGGTTGAAGTTTTAGATGTATTTCTGGTGGAGCATTTTGCTATTAGTCTAAAAGATTATAGCAGATCAGTGTCTCTAAATCCTATTGCAACATGAGACTCACATTTGATGATCCTGAGAAAGCTGAAATTCAGTACTCCTTTTTGTAATTAAGCTATGGTTGCAAGTAGTTTTTAGAAAACTGACATCCTGATAGACTTGGAAAAAAAAAGAAGAGAAAAAAAATTGAGTCATTCTACCTGGCTTTTCCAGGGTTTAGGAATCTGAATTTAATGTGAACTTGGAGGTGAGGTAAGGTAGGAATAGAAAGAGGAGATAGAAAAGAGAGGGTACTAACCGGAACAGCGAATACATTGCTTCAGTGGCCTTGTGTCAGAATTCAATAGCCTCTCACTTCCATTTACCAAGTTATTTTACTTTTGGGTATACTCTACTTAATAGTTTTAAATTGTTATAATATTATAATATATTCTAATTTGTTGATTTTCGAAGGTGACAGTATATTCAGTGTGGGTAACTATGCCAGTTTATTAAAATACTTTCTCTCTGTTAACATATGAGGTGTTATTAAGTAGCATAATTAATTGATCTTTCAGGGTGACCATAGGGTATATGTGTAAAGTAGGGTGTCTTCAGGTGCAAGCATCAGAAACCCTGAGTTAAAATGGAGTTTACTTTTCTGAAGTAACAGGAAGTCTAATGGTAGGTGGCTGCTCATGTTCAGTGGTTCAGATATATGAGGACCATTGTGATTCCTGGTTGCAAGTCGCAATTGTAGCTTTATCAAGTTTATGTTCAAGGCAGAAATAAGGGAGAAGAGATGAAAAAAGAAAAAAGAGATGAAAAGAAACTTCTTTTTCAGAAGGCTCATGTAAACTTCTCATATCTCTCATTAGCCATAACTGGGATCCATTGGCAACCGTTAGCTGTAATGGAGACCAGAAAAGGGGAGTATTTAGTTTTTCTGCTTGTACGGTGGAAGGTGAAAGGAAGAGGGGGTTGGGAATGGATGTAGAATTATCCAGCCAACAGTTTCTGTGTAATGCCAGTGTGTGAGTAGGATCAATAACAACAAGTATAAGAAAAGATTTCAGCAGGACATGCCAAGAAGGACTTACTAATCACTGTGACTGTCCAGAGGTTAAATGGACTATCCCAGTAGGTAACACAGCCTCTATCATTGAATGTATTTAAACATCGAGTGAATGAACATTTGACCAATCTCCCATGGAGAAGATTTAAGCATTATATGGATAAGTGGTTGAACTACACATCTTTTAAAGTTGTCTTCAAATCCTTAAGACTTGATGATACTCTGAAAGCATTCCAATTTCTTGCAACTTAAAAATTATTTTCTCTTGGTAGCTCACTTCCCTGTCATGTCCACTGTCAAAAATCTACTTTACTTTTATCTTAACATTAGTATCCAACAGTGGGATATCTAGATAGCCTCTATAAAGAAAATATCTTTATCCCCAGCTGTGTTCATATCTTTCACATCTTAAAAAAAAAACCCCAAACCCCAAAAGTTTTCTTCCCTCCAGAAATGTTGACAGAATTGATGCCAGAAGAGTTTCTTTTAACGGACATGGTTTTCAATTTGATGCATTTTAAGTCTTCAAATGCTTCACTACAGCTCTCACATGTTGTCCTTGGGATGCACAGCAGGAATGTCAATTTCCATGGCAATCTTGAAGCACTTCTCTTGTTTTTTGTTTCCTTTTGAAGTATAAATTTATGATAAGAATTTCTCTTTGGGTTTGAGTCTCTGTTCATGAAAGGCAGAAACTGTTTGAAGAGAAAATCACATAAATACTGCGTTGAAATTTTAAATTGGGTAATATTGAAACTTTTGGATTTTTGCTGAATACAGACCAAATGAAAATGTTCTCTGTTCCTAGGGAACATTATGTAGAATAAGACTGATTTCTGCTGTGTCTGATGAAAAGCTAAACAAAAAATGTTAGAAAAAATGCTGGAATTCATGATATATTCAGCACTGAATTTTATTGCCAATTCCTAAAATCAGATGTTTTCAAATATACCCTGTATATTCTTAAGACAGAGAACTTTAATATTTTTCTCCTTTTCACAGATAGCATTAGGAACGACCAATTGAACAAGGAGGAAGGGAATAAAAAATAAACTCAAGAAGAGAAAAATTCTTTGATTCGTCAAAAAATCCAAATGGTATAAAAATTGAGACATGTTCTTTCTCTCCTGTCAGGTATGATTGAAACAATTATTAACACTCAGTGTTGGTGAGGGCATTCAAAACCAGGCTCTCTTATTTATTATTCTGGTGGGAATGTTAATTGACCCAAGTCATTTAGAGAGTAGTTTTTGTAATATCTTCCTAAAGACCCCAAAATATAATTATCTTTGACTCAGAAGTTCTACCTCTAGGAACTTATTCTTCTGAAATTCCTATAGAAGTTGCAAAATATAAGACAGAAATAGTTGTAGAAATAATACAGAAACTGTACTGTTGTTTGCAATAGTGAAAAAATTATATATAACCTAAATAAATATCCATTCATACAATGGTAGTTGAGAAAAATATTGGATATTCATGGAGTGCAAATTATATAGATTTAAAAATAAGTACTGAAAAGGAAATGTCTATGATATACTGAAAAAAGAAAACTTTAGGGCATTATATGTAATTTCATCCCATTTCCATTTTTAAAAATGAAAAAATAAAAATACGTGATCGTATGTATTTTATAAAATGTTTTAAAGGATGTATCACTAACTGCAATGACTGGTAGTGGTCACAGTTTGGGGAGGAGGTTAGCATGATGCTGTGGGACAGTGTCTTAAAAGCTGAACTGGATTCAAAGACCATCTACATAGTAAACTATTGGATTATTGCCTTCATGCTAGCTCTGTTAAAAGACACTCATGTTGTCCTATGAATAGTGTCTTTCCAGTTAGAATGTAGGGAGAAAGAACTGTGTGAGAAATTAGTAAAAAAGAAAAGTCAATTGAAAATTAATTTACTTCTAGTTTTGGTCTTTCCATAGGCTTTTAGAAAACTGTGGCAAGCTAATTCAATATTTAGTTTGTGTATCTGGAAAATGGGAACCATAAAGATGAACTACAATAGAATAATACTAAGTGCTTCGGTACCTAAATGTTGAGCAGCCTTCAGTTATCTCTTCATTTTCTTCTTTGTGAGGTTTTTTTTAACATGGTTATCTTTAAGATTAAATTATTCTAAGTATACTATCTTGGCATTATTAAATCCATTGAATGGTTTCTTTTTATTAGCTCTCTTGTTATTAGAAACTTGGCTTGGAGAAAAATAATTTTCTCCCTTTTTGAATATCCTGTCACAGCTATAGCATGAAGGGTAGGAAAATTATACAAAACAATTTTCCTAACACAGCTATTCTTTTTCTGAGTCTTTATCAGCTTTCGCTCTTGCATGTTCTCTGTCATTTTGCAGGCTTCTATTTCCTTTGCACAAATGGCTCATCTTAGACCTATACTTCCTTTGGACTCAGTGACACTTAATAAAGCTCTTGCTGTATACTCCAGATCAAAAGGACATTGCTATTTTCTCGTGGTTGAGTTGTTTGCTTATGATTCTTGCTTTTCAAGTCAGTGACTGAAAACCAGTGACACAGAGGGGCGCTTAGTGAACTTTTTTTTTTTTTAATGCTAGGTCTTTCATTATTTCTCTTAGTTTCCTTTAGACAATTTTCTTTTCTTTTTTAGGCCACAAATACAGTGGTCACCGATTTTTCAAAAATACCTCTAATGTATGAATAGGTGGTCATATATCGTGCATATATTATACAACATGCATATTAAAAGCTGTGTTTCAGAATAAATTACAAGTATTAGGAACAGACCACCTTCTCTGATTTTTAAAAAATATTCTATTTTAAGAAGCTGTTCTGGAAAATGCTATGATTTTTGCCCAATGCATACATCAATGTGCAGCCTATTATATGTCACTGGCTGTGGGTGTATGATGCTCAGTGGAGCTCCAGGCCGAGGAAGTTACCTCTAGGCAAAAATAGCATTAGACTGCTTCTGGTTCAGCTCTTGGTAGCACTTGGCAGGACTCAAAGCCATTAATGCAGGTGTTTGAAGAATGTCCCAAGCTCTTGGAAGTTCAAGGTCAGTGCCATTTAAACATGATTAATGATCATTAATTACTTTTAATTTATTCTTTATATCCTTGTCAACTCTTGAGGTAAGATAATAACCAGTTTTTTTAAAAAAACCTGTGAAAAAGTGAAGTAGAATTAAGTAATTTAGCAAAACTATTCAGGGTCATTAAGAATGAACGTCTCTAGAGAGATTCTTTGAGTATGTAGGTTAATGCTGTCCAGTAGAAATATAATGTAAACCACATTAGTTATTTTAAAATTTTTAGTCACATTAAAAAAATAGACAGTTGATATCTGTCTTTCAGCACCTGGTTTATTGGAGTGCAGGGCAGGGAAAAAAATAGACAGTTGACATTAATTTTAAGTATATTTAATTTTACTCAACATAATTAAAATATTTTCATTTCAACATATATAATCTATTCAGGTTTTTAAAATTTTCTTTTTGCACTAAATCTTTTAAATATGGTGTGTATTTTTTACTTATAGCACATCTCAAATTTAGACTAGTGATATTTCAAGGGCTCAGTAGCCATCTGTGTCTGGAGACTACCATATTGGATAATGCAGGTCTAGATTCTTAAAGTTGAAGCTAGAGTACTAGTTTATTTTTATTTTATTTTGCTGAGAGACATAGAATAGTTAGTGTGTTATTATAATTACATTAATTAATTAATGTTTAGAATGACAGCCCAGTCTATGGACTTGAAGTGAACCACCACTTAATCTTAATAAAGAAAACGTAATGGATACATTGCTGATTCAATGCCAAGGGGCAAAGAAAAATACAAGCTGCTAGTGCCTTCTATTATGCAACAAATAAAACTCAAACCCACAAATCTAAAGGGAAAAGTAAAACTAATGAGCTTTGGTTGGAATGGGACCAATGGCGGAACCAGTTTGACCACACAAGCATTTCAGTAGTCTCTTGGGGAGATGGATTTAAGGGTCACACTTTGGGCTTGAGGGCAGGAAGCCAAAGGGCAAAGACCAAGTTCTTCCAAATGTCAGGTTTTTATGTTGCCCATTTGTTAGTTTCTTAATGAAGCTTGGTGAATTGACAGGCAGACTGCCTGGTGGGGTGTTATAGTGTCACATTCCAGCTAAAAGAAGGAATGCAAGAAGGAATATCTTGCATTTATGTACTATTCAGTTTTTCAAACGACATTTTCATTTATTCTTCCACAAATTTTTAAAGCATGTTTTACTAATTATGACATACCAGGCAAACTTCAGCCAAAAAAATTCATTCCAACACATGATTATTGAACAATTAATAAGCAAGAAATTATGTTGGCCTCTAAGAGATAATGGTGCCCTGGCCAATGTGGCACAATTGGTAGAGTGTTGTCCCATAACTGAAAGGTTGTGGGTTCAATTCCCAGTCAGGGCATATGCCTAAGCTGTGGGTTCACTCCCCAGTCTAGGCATGTGTGAAAGACAACCAATTGCTATTTCTCTCTCTCATCGATGTTTCCTCTTTCCCTTCCTCTCTTTCTAAAAGCAATGAAAAAATAAAAAAGATCATGGTAATTGGTGCTTGGGAATTTATATATAACACCTCACAGATCTAAGTCTTGAAAATTGGAATCATTTGATTTCAGGGTAATATATTCAGATATACTCCAGGCAAATAAATGCCCAGATCTCAAGTCTTAGGTAAGTCTATCAGCATTTTTTTATCGTGGTGAACTGGATTGGACCATGTAGGAGGCTCAAGGAATCTTTCCATCAGGTTAAAGTAAAGCCACTTAGCTGCTCTCTTTATTCTTCTTATGGACTCCTTTCAGTTTTCGCACTCAACTTTCCAAAGGGGAGAGAAAAGATAATTGAAAAAAAAGTTATTTTTACTCTCTTCATTCCCCCACCAAAGATCTACTTGATCTTCAATACTCTTGAACCCGCAGCTCTACTTGCTGGAAGTGCAATTATGTATGAGTGTGTTGGTGGTGATGGTGATAATGGTGGTGGAAGGAGCAGGGGAAAGATTTTTAATTCTCCCTAGGTGTCAGCATGAGGTAAGGCAGAGAATGTCATGAAAACATTCCTAATCTTGTACCTTTTTTTTTCTTAAGTCAGGTGATTTAACATTCAATGCTAGTGAACCAGAGATACTGCTACCTGAGATGAATAAGATGAGTGGACTTCTTTATGAGGTTCTTTCTTAAGTCTTTGGCATTGCTCATGTTATTTGAACAAATATGATGGCCATTTTTACCCATATGGCTGTTTGTATGGCTGTTTGTACTCCAGGAACTACTGAAGTGTGTCATGCAATTACTTTACTCACCGGTAAATTCATTCTAGAATAAATTGATCTTTTTTTAATATCAATTCTTTGTCTTTATATAATATGTGAAAGTTAATCCTTTTGTACAAAAGTGCTAGATTTCCCCCTCTGATTCTGCTTGGTACAAGTTAGAGGGCTCTTCTTCTGGGGCTTGACTACAATTTCTGGAACAGAGTACTTCTCTTCAGATGTTTCACTGTTTTCAAAATTATTAGAAATTATGATAACTACACCAATCCTGCTCCTAAGGAGACCTTATTACCAAAGAAGTTTTGCTTTAAAGAGAAGGAAACCAATGGAGAGACACCTCAATAGTTAACAAGGTTTCAAAAGGTTGTTTTGTCTTTTGTTTTTATTTAAGTGAGAGACTTTGAAACCAGAAAAATTGGCACTCATGCTGCCTGTAACTAACAGAATCAACAGGTAGAGACAAGGATTGAATATTTATGGGCACTTTATTCAGATGGCTGGTGATCTAAGAAGACAGTGGGTTATGTACCCTAAAGACCATCTTACATTTCATTTCAAGCAAACCTTTTTCATAAGGAGAGGAAAAGGGTAGGTAAGCGGTTTGGAATTCAGGATTGAAGCAAGTAAGGGATTTGGAATTCAGGGAAAAGATTAATTAGACAAAAGCTGCAGTCCAGCAATTTTTCTAGTATCCTTTCATCTGTTGACCAGTGATTCTTTATCTGTGTACTGGGCAGTGGACATCTCTTCCTGGAGCACAATTTTTCAGATACCATCTTAATTGCTTGCAGTCCTCTTGGGGCAAAAAGGTTGAATTGCTTGTGGTCTCCAGCAGTCAGGGTGGGGTCATACATTCAGTTCCTGGAACAATAGCTTTTTACATGCATTAATTACTAGGCTTATTAACTATAACGTAAAACTGAAATTTTTCCAACTGTTGAGTTCCCCTATCAACTTCACATGGTTGTGATCGGAGGGAAAAAATTCCACTAGAGATGGGGAGATGGTTTTATTATCTTTATCTTCAGTAACCCAAATGAGGATGGCAGTGAGATTAAGATGATAGACATTTCTTGATCAAAACTCAAAGTGAAGAAGAGAGAAAGAAGAGGAGAAAAGATGATGGAACCTATATCAGACTTCCATAACTAAGTTAGGTAAAGAATAGTTAAGGGTGGGTTTGGGGAAAGTAGTTTTGAAAAAAGTGGAGAAAATATAAACCTCTTTGTCTCTGGCTTCATATTAGAAACAACTAAATGCTTTTTAAAAAACCTGATGTCAGGGCCTCACCCCAATTAAATTAATCAGACTCTCCAAGAAATGGAACCTAGGTATGGTATCTTTTAAAAGCTCCAGAAATTCTAATATGCAGCCAAGGGTGAGAATCTATTACGGTGATATTGTTATGGTATTTTCCCACTCCAGACCAATTAAATAGAAGTTTTAATTGTGGAGACAGGACCAGTATTTTTTAAAAGCTCTCCAGTTGGTTCCAGTGGGCAGCCAGCTCTGAGAATTATTGCATTAGGGCACCAATATTAGTGATTAAAAAACATGAATGGCAGAAGATGAAGGGATTTGCCTCCAAAATTCAAGATGTTCCTTTGGGCTTTTCTCTTGATCTCTGCTTTTCTGGTGTTGATCCTGAATCTGTTCCCTGGATCCCCATCATGACTACCCATTTCTGGACCCAGACAGAAATATATTCTTTGTTATTACCTGAAGATCTAGGCTAGCCCCATACAGTCCTACATGTAAGTCTGTATCTTGAAATCCCAGATTGGAGCACATTTTGTTCTCCATGGGCTCCCACTAACATGGGAAGGGAGACTAGACCATTATTATCTGTACTCTGTGATTTTTATCTGTGATCTTATGATCTCCACCTGAGTTTATTCTGTGAGTTCATATTGTTTAAGGAAGAGTCAATTTACTTTGACTAGGACTTGACCCATAATTGCAATTGCAATTTAAAAGGAAATCAGACACCATTAGGCCACTGGGAGTTCAATATTGACAGACCCTCAACTGAACAATTTTCATTTCTCACATGCCTATGTTTAAACCTGCCCATTTTATCCTTACATCATGAAATTAGTTTGTTGGGTAACATAGAATATACTTGCTAAAAGTGAAAATGATATTATAAGCCTTGTGTATATTTAAACACTTTGGAGGGTCTCTTGATGCTTAGGAAACCACGACATTGAATCAGTGCCCTAATTCTACCTCTTAATATTTGTTCCACCCACTTTTTCTCCATATTGACCATCATTTACGCAATTCAAGCCACCATTTCAACTAATTGTCAATTCCTGTGCTTGTCTGCTAATTCCTAGTCTCATTCTGATACCGATAGCCTGGTGACAGTTCCCCCGCCCCTGGGCAAGATGGCAGTAAGGGAGGTACTGTACTGAAGAAGCCTGTCAGTATAGCCTGGGAAAAAGAATGGATTGGTCAAGGGACAGGTCCTTGCAGAGTACACGAAAGGTTGAGCTGGGAAAGCCATACCACACTGGGAAACCGACATAAGCCCAGGGGAAAGAAGGGATGCCCTCTTACCCACTTTACAAATGTATTTGCGGGTGTATTTGCAGTACCTGCTGGCCCTGGAAGCCACGTGGCCAGTGGTGGCACTGGCTCCACACACAGGTTCCAAGGAAGGAGCCTGAAGCTGGACAGCAACCGGGAACAAGCTAAGCTACCTGGATGATCACTCAACAGCCACCTGCGGTTCCCAAAGGACAGTACTTGGAATAGGAGAAGGAGCTCTGGACGCTGCCTTTGGTTTTGGTCTGGCTGAGGGTGACTGGGATTTCCTCTGGGTTTCTGGAAGGAATTGGCTTTTGAGACAAGAGTCTGCCATTCTCCTAGATTGCTCAGCATTTGAATAAAACCCCCTTTCCTTTCTAACCAACCTCTGCCTCCAGAATTTACCTATTGATGCCGATAGGCGGCCAAACCCCCACTCTGGTTTGGTAACAACTTTGGTGACCCAGATGGGACAGTGTGGACCTTGGTAAGCCCTGGAGGGTTCAGGCTGAGGTCCCAGCTGCCTGTGGCAGGCGGACCCCAAGAGTGGGACTGTGGGGATTTCCTAGTCTCAGGGAATTTCCCTGCCTGCACTCCTGCTCATGGTGCTGGCCGCCTGAAATGTCTGGCTGGTGAAAGGAAACAGGTCTGGGAAGCAGACAGGCTCTAGGACTGGGTGAGCCAAACTGGGGTCTGGTGAGGACCATTTGAGTTTGGGGGCCCTATTTGTGGTACCGGTTTGCAGAAAATAAGATAATAGAACTTGTTTGATCATTTGGAATAAAGGAATTGTTTAAACAAAACAAACGTGGGTTCATGTTTTGTTTATATGTTCCCACTTCACCTGGGGTCTTGTGGTTATAGTTTTGTCTGTACTTTTGTCTCATCAAGGGTTGTTCTGTTTTGACTCCTGAGGTTTTATATGCATTTATGTCAATTAACCTTCATAACAGCCCTGAATGGCAGATATTATCATCTCCATCTTATAGATAAGGATATTTAAAAACAGTTATCATGTCGAAGTGTCTTAAAACCCTTTACATTTTTCTAAATATGAAACATGTAAACCTCATTGTTTTGGAGGTTTTCTTGTGTTTTACAATTGTGTTTCTGAAACTTTAATATGCACACAAATCACCTTAGGATCTTGTTAAACTATAGATTCCCATTCAGTAGGGTGGGGTTTGAGAGTGTGCATATCTAACAAACTCTGAAATGCCATGCAATTCATTTATGAACAAATAGCAAAAGTTTAGAAAACATCATGTGTAGAATCCCATTGTGTCAAGCATTGTATTCACTAATTTTTTTTTTTTTTAAGATAGGCATCACCACTCTCTCTTAAAGTTTCTTTAAAAATAAAAGCAGAGCATTGAGTTCTTGCACTCTTGATCTCCCCCTGTTCCTGGGACCAATCAACATATGTGTCCACCATGAATTCTTTTCAACTTTTCTGACCTACAACAATCTATTCCTTCTTCCAAATACTGCTGTGCTTATTGACAGTTTTCTCATATTTGCTAGTTTTATTACCTAATCTTATTGTAAACTCTTCAAGGGTAAAAAGTGTTTTTTATCCCCCCACCTCCCTGCGCATGGTGCTACACACTTAATACCAGTGAACTATATGAGCTTCTATTTATCTACAGGGGAATCTAACATGTGCCTAGGACTATACTCCATCTTCTAAACACATTTTCTCATTTAGTCTTTCACAGAACCTGTGATACTCTTACCATGTTGCAGATGCATAATCTGAAACCCAGACAGTTTGTTGCTTTAATTTACCCATAGTGATGTCAGGACTTGAACTCAGGTTTAATTCCACAATAATTAGGAAACAACAAGGAGAATTTTACGAAATGATTCTGATCTAATTATAATTTGTCTCCCAGTTATTTTCCAGGCAAACCAGTTTCCCACAGCTGGGAAGTTTTTTTGCTGGGAACGCCGTGAGCTTTCCGATGCTCTCTGAAGGGCTAGTGGCTCTGACAAGGCTTCTGTCTAATTCTCACCATCACTCCTTTACTTCATTTACTTCGGTTCTGGCTTTCTGGCATCTCACACTGAAGAAGACTGATGTGGTGCTTTATTTATTCTGTTGAAGTATCAGTTGATATGGAGGTAGTTGTTTTCTAATTCAACACATTTTTATGATTCTCAGCCTGTCTTATGTCATTTTCACCTGGAAGAGGAAATGTACTTATGTCTGGATAGACTGCAGTGTAGTCTATTTCTGCTGATGCTTATTGGTCCATTATTTTTCAAGTAAACAGAAATGGGTAACTTAAGTGAAATTTTAGCAGAAAAAAATCTGCTTTCATTTTCTCAGTCTATTTTCCTAGAGGTTCATAAATAATGAATGTATGAGAAGTGGTTCCTATATAGGCTTCCTATAGCATCTTCCACTCATGTGGACCTCTTATTATGTGCTTCTTCAAGTGAAGATGAATAACAAGAATTTTGCATGACCAATGGGAGTTTATCTATGTGAAAATACTCAGACTTAATGAAATATCTTCTGATAAATCTTATAATCCTCAAACCAGAATGTTTCTTAAAATAGCTGTTGTTTTAAGTTGGTGGTTACAAAATACTCATGGAGATGGAAAGCATAGCATACGGAATATAGTAAAAAAAATAAAAAGCTGTCATTCTGGAAGAATACTATAGGATGAATATGCTTTCGAGGGTAACAGTCAAGGATGATGATTCTGAGCATGGGTTCTGGAGAAGATAGACTTGGACAGTTCACTTAACTATCCCAGGCGTTTTGTCATTAACTGCAACATGGATATGATAATACCTGTTATGAGGATGAAATTAGATAACTTGGGTAAAGCACTTGGCTTTTATCAAAAACTCAACAAATGTTAGCTTTTATTATTTCACTATTTTCTTTAGCACTACTACCAGAAGTGAAATTCTGTGAGGTTATACGGCTCTAAGATGCTAATTTGTTGGCTTAATTGTTAGTGTTCATTAAAAGAGGTTATTTGGGATAACATGGTCAATATTGTAGAACCATGATCTTATTTATAAATATATCTGTATTTTGTTTTTCAATTTTGGTGCCTGTTTTTAATATGAGCATTGTGGTTTGACTATATATTTTTTTCATGAACAGTATTTAATTATGGCCACAGAATCAACTTTATTCTATTCTGGCTTTTGGAATTTTGTAGGATTTGATGTTCTTGCTAGGGAGAGGATTTTGAATTATTTAACTACTTTCTTTTTGCACTTCTCATGCACAGATGGGTACAGTTAAAATAAACTAGGAATATACCAGCATGAAAGGGGCTAGAATAATGACACTGTGTGTGAGAAACTGGCAGTAATACTTGGTAGATTTTTATACTTTTCTTCCAAATAGATTTGGAGTGTCTTATGCTATACTATATTTTCTTGGATGCTTAATAAATAACCAACTCAAGAAATTTATATTTTCAGCTTATATATTTTTTTCTTGGATCCAAGATTACATATATAGCATTTCAGTTAAACTCTATTCTCTTTATATGCATACTTAGACATTGAAGCATAGACCATTTATTCTTATGGGTCAAGACCCTGTAAAAATTAATGAGATGTGTCAGAATAGTGCCTGCGGGGATGACAAAATCAGTGGTGTTATTCCAGATGGAAGACAAGCGAGTTCTGCCAGTGGGGGGCATTACTGGACTAGCTCAGTAGGAAAAGCTTCTTAACTGTAGAGAGCTCTTGTTATGGTCTACCCATAAGAACGAGCTCAGCACATTTCTTACTATAAGCTGTGATAACTAAATATACAAGCTTATGTTAACAGATCATTTTAGACCCTTTCTACATTGTGCCAAGACCCTTTCTAACGTGGGTTCTGCTTTTAGGAATATCCACTACAAAATTTAGGTATAGAAAATGAGTAATTTGCTTTACCAAAGGAGTTTTTTGTTCACCAAAATAGTTTATGTAGGATTTTTAAAAATCAAGGCTCAAAAACCCATGTGTTTGCAGGGGGTCAGGTGGGACATGTGAAAAAGTAAAGTGGGCTGGATGGAGAACTAGTGAGCTCAATCCAGGCTGGAACTAGTCTCTTAAATTTTTTCACTCGAGCCTTTAGCTCATGTGGAACAAACAACAATGAACTCAGAGTCTGTAAACTTGACATTTAGCCTGGCCTCTTCTGCTTATTGTTTCTTTAACCTTGGTCATCAGTATCTTCATCAACAAAACATGGGGTTGAAAATAATCTCTAGGTTGAGTTCCAGCTTTGCGTGAGTGAGGTTTGTGGGTACCAGCCACTTCAACCCTTCATCCTATTGAGTTCCAGGTCATATAGTAGCCTCATGAGTAGCCAAGTAGAAATAAAACATAAGTTTATTCAGAAATCATTGATAATGGCTAGATTGGAGCGCACTGAGGGACTTTCTGCCTCTCATTCCTAACAAAACCTTAAAGAACCATTCTCTTATAGGCTTAATCTCTACTCCTTCCCCACCTCCCCCTAAAAAGGCTGAAAGTGATAAGGTAAGTAGGCCCAGCAAGGCAAAAGGAAGTACAGTGTCTGTAAAACTTGAGTAGAGGCAGGTAGAAGAAAGAGCCGGAAAAAAATATTATGCTGCGCTTGAAGAATGCTCTTTTGCTTTTAACCTTACATAGAAGTGGAAAGTTAGTCACACAATGAATGATAGGCTCACACTAGTCTCTCAAATTAGACAATATAGGGACAATATTTTCAATATTAAATTGAAGCATTTGGTGTCATGCCCGTCTCCATTTACACATAAACTCGTGAGGATTGTTAGTTGCAGAATATAGAATCCAGTCTATGTAGTTTAAGCATAAATGTTTAAGTGTGAAGATAGCTTACAGAATTGTTGGAAAAGGTGAATCAGCTCCCAAAATGATTTCAGAACCACTGGGATGCTCTAGGAGGTGCTGCCCTGCTTGGTTAGGAAGATGCCACGAGCATGGCTGTCAGGTCTAGAGTCTTATCCTTCTGGTAATTTATCATCAAGAAGTTGTCCAATCAGAGCACTGCTTTGACAACTGCCAGCTCCAGAACACGCTTTCTTTGCCATGGTTCCTATCAGTCTTGCACTTGACCTCTGTGTCCTTCTAGCTCAGTGTGAAACAAAGTTGTGTGCCAGTGAATGAATCAGATGGGTAGAACCTAGACCTCACCCGGATCCTAGCTACATGGGAGTCTGGGAAATATTGATTTTGGCTTTTCAACACCTAACATTAGGAGGCCTTTGGAATGAGGGTTACGTGAATTGATCCATCATCCAGAAAACAAATCATGTTTTCTTAAAGACTTCCGTCTCAGAAGAATACAGGATCTTAACACCACAGACAGGGCAGGAGGAGCTGGCAATTATTGTGTTTAGCAAAGCAATAGGCTTGAAGAACCAAGACAAGAAGACAGATGGCACAGTTTCTCTCAAAGTCTGGAGAAGATTAAATCCTATTAAAGCTTGGCCAAAATACTTTCTGCTCAATGTAGAAGGTATATATAATGGATTGACATGGAGAGAGAAGGAGTCAGATGTAGAGAGGTAGAGGAAGGCAGATGTCAGAATTCCTGGGTTTTTTTTCCTCCACCATGAGATCCATCCATCCAGATAATAGGAGGAAGCCTAGAGACAGAGGGATTTTTTTCTCTCTTCTTGAGTAGAAATCTGGGATTCAGTTCCCTGGTAGGTTTCTCTGTTACCCAGTAGACTCAGTGGGGCATTGCATATAAACAAAGGTACTGCTAGGATTAAGCATTTCTAAGACAATGAGTTTCTGTTTATTTTGTTTGAGAACCAGAAATACTTGTGTGACCCCGAGTGGAGAAGACATGGAAAGTAGGTGAGTTGAATATCGGCAGGCATGCCACACTGACCAGGTACAGTGGTGAGTGACCCTTAGAAGAGCTGAGGGCTGACAACCAAGGGCACAAGACAGGATGGAAAATGTGGACATATTTAGAGCTGTACAGGTCAAATAAACCCTCCTCCACAAAGTTTTTGCTGACCCCATGATCACCTGGCACTTCGAATGGAAATAATTTCTCTGTAGAGTTCCAGTAGCCCACTGTGCATACTTCTGTTATGCTACCTGATATGATATTGTGAGTATTTATTTGCATATCTGTCTATTTTGCTAGATTGTAAACTCACCAGGAGGTGGGGCTTTTAATATCAATATCCCTAGTTCTCTGCATATTTCCTTCTATACAGTAAGGGTTCAATTAACATTCATTTAATGCATTAAGACATATTCTTTATCCTATGTGCTCTTATATTGGCTTAATTTTGCCACAGTACAAATTTGGTAATGTTCTCAGTGGAGGATATGAAATATCAAGAACCTTACAATATGAGTATGGAATCTTGTAATGCAGGTTCAGAGCCAGGGAATAAGAGCATAGAAGAGGAAAGAATGGGAATGTGGAGGGGCAGAAAATATAAAAAGGTAAGAACAAAATACAAAATATCTGGAGGAAGTGCCTTTTTTTTCTAACTACCTCAAACATTTTTAAAAGTAGGCAATGCAATTGTTTTTCTTGTTTTTATTTTAAATTTTGTAAATTGTATAATATATAAATGCATTCTAATTGTGCAGTTTAAATCCTATGTGAAAAAAAAATAATTAAACTAAAATCCTTCTTGGCCTCTGTGGTAGGCTGAATAATGGCCTCCCCAGAGATGTCTGTGTCGTGGTTCCTGGTGCTTAGGTTAAAGATTTTGGAATAGGGAGCTAACCTTGGATTATCCAGGTAGGTCCAAATATAATCACAAAGATCCTTATGGGAGAAAGGCAGGATGATCAAAGTCAGTAACAGATGTGATGACGGAAGCAAGAGATTGGAGTAATTCAAGGAAAGGGCCACAAGCCAAGGAGTGCAGGTGGCCTCTCAAAACTGGAAAAGTCAAAGAAATAGATTCTCCCCTCAGAGGTCCCAGAGGAACCAGCCCTGCCAATACTTTGACTTTATTCCAGTGAGACTGATTTTGGACCTCTGACCTCTCGAACTGTACAATAATCAATTTATGATTGTGTAAGTCATTAAATTTGTGGTAATTTGTTACAGTGACAATGGGAAACTAATACAGACTCTTAATCTCACTCCCTCTACAGAAGTAGCCAATGTTTCAATATGGTGTGTATTCTTCCAGACCTTCTGTTACATATGCATTAATATACATAACTATCTGTATAAATGGTATGATTTAGAGTGTTTTTAAGGGTTTCACTGCATATATTATTTTTCAATTTGCTTTTTTCACTTATCATTGTATTTTGGAACTCTTTTTTATTAGTGTACATCAATGTACTTACATCCCTTCAACTACTCTCTGATTTTTTCATTCAATGGATCTTTTATAATTTATATTACTATTCCATTAAATTATTTTATATATAAAAATGTTAAAATTTACTTTTTGGCATATAGAGAGGAAACATAGCTGGTTGAAAAGCATAGTCAAGTTTCTGCTTTAGGATATTAAAATAACCCTCAAATTTAACTATACATGATCATCACTGGAAATATTTTATTTCTGTCATCTCTCAAGTGAAAGATTATAGCTGAATGTGCCTTCAACAAACTATTAACAAATCCTGTGTGAACTGAGGTTCTTATTTGTGATTTTTTACTTTTTAAGTCTTATAGTATTGTGAACAACTGTGTGTTTTGTTCTCAGATAGATTATAACTTTAACAGATTAAGAAATGATAGTGAAAAAATATCCCACCTTACAAAGTAGTTTTTTCTGATGCGGACTTGTCAGACAGCAGGTTACAACACACGAGATGTCCCAACCCGGTGTGACATGCAAAGCTGATTTTTAAATACTGCCAATACTGCATAGCACCTTTAATATTGGGAATGGTAAATATGTGGAAGAAGAATTCCATTTGCTGCCATTCTATTTAAATGACTGGAAATATGTAGTTATCAGAGTGCCAATAAATGTCCCCTGTAGGTCAAGTCTTTAGAAAAAAAATATTATGGTTTTATAGAATCTCTTTGGAAATGGAATGCACTTTGCTACCCAAGATCTCCTCAAAGCACTTGCTGTCAATCAGTAGGAAAGAAATTGGCTACCACCTTGGTGTTAAATATAAATGTAGTCTGAAGGTTTAATGGATTAAAACTGTGCTATTTAATTTGAAATGGTATTTCCCACCCTCCTAGCTTAGGTCGTTAGGATTTTGTGGGTTTACTTTTCATTCCAGCCTGGTTTATAGGCATAATAAAGAAAAGGCAGCTTTGGGTTCAGAATGCAAGTGTGTCAAATTGAGGAGACAGGCCTCATTCTGGTGGAAGGAGAGGGGAAAAAGCACCCCATTAACTCCAGCTTGTTAAAATTTACCAAGTCTCTGTAGTTCACTAGCTTTTTCCCCCCTCTTCACACCAGAAGAGTAGATAAAAGGTGAGGATCAACACTAAGAGACATTCTTTGCAGAGGTGAACAGGGTATGACAAGGTCTTCTTTTAATAACAAACAGTGTTAGCTCTCTAGGAGGCAGACAGTATGAAGTGCAACAAAAACTGCAATTATGCTCTCAGCAGGGAACCTGCATTTAGAGTGACAGTAAGAGTGTCTCCAAAAACATGTTAGGTTAAGGCAGCTAGTCTTAATTATATGTATTAGGAGTTTGTGTCTTCACTTTTTTCCTTTCAAAATTCAAAGAAGAAACCTAATTATAACTTGGACTCTAGTAAACTGGGCCATATTTAAACAATGAACATTTGGCAGTCTCATCACGTACCATGATGTGTCTGACTGGTACAGCTGCTATGGAAGCCAAACTGACTCCCCCAAATAATTTGTTTTTGCTGCCTCCATGACAGAGGAAAAACAAACAAAAGCTAAACAAGGGAAATAATGAAATTATGCTTTATTTATTTATTTATTTAGTCAATGGCACTCAAGCCTTCTAGAGGTGGAGATCGTTCCTTGGGTAGATTTTATATATAGAATTACAGGTTGTTGTAGGTTGTTAACATGTATTTTAGCTAGACCATGGTTGGATAAATCTTGGTTTGATTTTGCTTCTATTTGGCTCTAGAGGTAATAATAGCTTACAACTGCTTCTAGTTGATTTTAGTTAAATTTCATGAGACTAAGAGTGTTAGATTCTGTTTGGTGTGCGATAGAATGTGTTATGGCTGAACAACAAACTTCAGGGATATAGGGGTTGATCCTGGTGTATTCCTTATAAAGTTGGCCACTAAACTTGGATTGGACTACATTTGACTTTTCCACAGAGGATTTACACTTCACTTGATATATTTCACACTAGTTTTCCAGTTTCTTGTGCTTCTGCGTAATATTTGCTGAACTCAAGAAAGAAGAGCTTAGTCATTGTTAGGGTTAGATTATAATCATATGAATAAGCGTAGGAATATGGGGATTGTGACCTACTCTAGTTGAGACCACTTATTAAGATGACACTTTATCATTTTGCTAACGTTACAAAGTTATGGGGTGAACTGAGCAAAATTAATTTGTTGAGCTTAACGGGCAAAAGTCATGCTGATATGACTGAGCTAATGAATCAATCTGTATAAAATGAACTTAATTTATTTTGATCCTCATTTTCTCTATAGCTGTATTCCTTGAAGTTCTCATGGGTTTTATGACCCAAGCAATTTTAAGATGGTCTGCACAAAATAATGATAACTGAATGATTTGATCCTGCTTTATTTATTTTTCTCCATAGTCCCAAGTAGAAATGAACTCAGTGCTAATGTATTTTCTTCTCTTTGGAATTTATATTTAACTAAATTGAATTTCCATCACCTGTCTTCAAATAACCATCAAAGTAAAATAAGAGCAGTTCTGAAAAGACTTAAATAAATGCTGAAAATTTTGGAAATCATTTGCATATTTATTGGTACCCCCATTGAAGTTTGTATCTCGGGCAACCCAAATCTCAATTTTATTGAAATACCAATTTAGTTTTCATTATTGTTGGCTTCAGGAAAACAATCTTTGGGTCTAAAGTTAATAATAGTTTTATAATAGAGTCTCATGGATTTTTACAGTGATAGGGAACTATAGACTGAATAATGACATTTTTCTAATTAAACAGCAATTGAATAAACACAATAAAAACAAAGGATAAACTATTCATTAATTCTGATGCATTTTGTTCAATTTAGATTATACCTCATAGAGTTTTTATTATTTCTCTATTGAATAATTTATAAAAATAATGAGTAACATGAATCACTGGGACAATGTTCTATACTTTATCAAAATAAATTATTTGACGAAAAATGGAAGAAGGTTTACAGAGGAGGCATGAAACATTGAATGTTATTAAGAACAAACATTATGTAGTGAGCAATAATCTTTCATTTGCTTCAATTCTAAAGTATAACCAGCTCAACTAAAAACCAGTTCAAGTGAGTATGTTAGATGACCAGTTGCCATAATAGTGGACATGATGGCAAAGGTACAAGAGAACAGGGCCCCATTGCATTAAACAGGACATTAATCAATGTTACTAAAAGGAGTTAGAATCTTCCAGCATATTTATGCCACACAAAGTAGTGAATTATCTTAAATGTTACAGACTTGTGCCATGTAATGTGGAAAATAAATTCTCAGATCTGGATGGCAGGTTTCTTCCTTTGTATGTAAATAAATGGTAGAAAAGGTAGTATGTGGAAAACCTCAGTGAATAATTTGCATAATAATATCAAGGCAACCTTGAACCCTAGTCAGTGCATTCCCACTTCCGATGTACACCCATTCTCGAAAGAGCTGAATGATCAGCCATTTTGTGCAATCTTAAAGAATGTCATTATATACTTTAAGAGTTAAAAGGAAACCTGAATGACTATCTCATCAATTTCCCATCTTTCAAGCAAAGTCACATATAAGTTAGTTTATACCAGTGAGATATTACCCAATTTTGAATTTTTTCTTCCTTTTCTTATCCTACTTCTAGTGAGTTTAGCAAATCTCAAAGTCAGAAAAACCTTAATAACTCCAGTTTCAGTCGGTCCCATTTTTTGGTCCTGTCCTCTATAGAAGTGAATGACAGCTGGTCCAGTTATGTTTGAGAGTCTTGACTTTCTTGTGACCATTTGAACATCTATGTTCATTTAGGAGATTTTGTTTCTTTTTTTTTCCTTTCTGTCAAAAGCATTAAGTGTCATCTGGCTTCTTATTTGTCTTTAAGTAAATGCATTAATCTTGGTTGGATGTGAGAATATTAGGACAGTGACGTAAGTTGAGATCCTCTAGGATGTTTTATATTTGAGTTTGGGAACCATTGTTTTATGTGTAGTAGTATTTTGAGTTCTTAAAAGTTGCCAGTGATACTTATGTCTTACATTTTTCTTAGTCAAATAACTTGATCTTTCTTACTATTTCCTATAACTACATAATGTGTGTGTAGTTATGAATGTGTAAGTAGAATATGTATTATCAATATGAGTAAAAATATATTGGTATTTGTCCCTAAAGAACTGTCTGAACTAAATGTATTTGTAGATTCATAGACTCAAGTGATTAAATGCAATATTGCTCTTTAATATATAAATAGATTATATTTTACAACAGTAAATAAGTGATCAGCATATTTTTATTTCACCTATTTTTATTCAGTTTTAGAATGTAAATGGTGCCAAAGAATTTAATCTTGAAAATATTTTAATTTACCTAGCTGAGGCAAAAATATATTTTATGTCATATAAAGGAATCGAACTTAAAAAAAATTGTGTTATACTGTTACCTATATCTAATAAGATTTTGTTTATTTATTTTATTTTTTGTAAGAGAAGTTTGGTTAACTTTCTTCCATAAAATGGGATTGTTTAGATTGATACTTTGAGTGGTATCCAACCTTTTGGTATCTCTGGGACATACTGGAAGAAGAGTTGTCTTGGGCCACACATTAAAAACATTGCGACACGTAATCACAAAAAAGTCTCAATGTTTTAAGTAAATTTATGATTTTGTGTTGAGCCACATTCCTAGCCATCCTGAGCATGTGGCCTGCGGACCGCAAGTTGGACACCCCTGGAGAGTAATAGTTAATACAGTGCATTTCTCTCTTTACTATAAGAAGGTCTATGTCTGATGTTTTATGCTGAACATAAACTCTTCATAAACTTTTTCATAAACTCTTTATGAAAAGAGTCAATCTATCTAATTTGTTAATTTTTTGAAGACTGGGTTATGACAGCTCATTTATTTGAGTTTTACCCTACAGCTTAAGCAGTCAATTCATTTTGCATGGAGGTGGCATACAGGCAGAGAAGGGTTATGGAAATCCTCATTGAAGGAGGACAAGTGAAGCTGGAATTATCACTTGTCCTTCAGTTTATTCTCCCTCAGTATGGGAATATTAATGCTTTTTCCCCACGTTTGCTCCAAAATTAGATTTTAAGCATAAATCCAAATCTAGATTTGGGATGATTTCTTAGTTTTAAAGAGTGTGTCTGCATTTTCCATCTCAGACATCATGTTTATAAGAAATCAGGGCAGTGCCACTTGAATAGAGGAATTTCTTAACTCTAAGATTTATGAGCCTTCTGTCTACTAGGAGAAAAATATGGAATTTTCTTTCCTTGAGATATATTTTTATTGGGACAGCCTGTCTGCCATTGCTGCTTAAAACTGATCCCCAAAGAGCAAAACCTAAATGAATCATTGGATTGCTTGCCTTGGAGCATGTCCAGGAGCAGTACGGTTTCAAGATAAACAGTGCTCAAGCTGAAAGAATGGCATAGGAGATTTCTCAGGTGAAATTGTTCTAACTTCCCTTCTGGCATGAACTGTATTACACAGAGTCTTACAGATAAGTCTTGGAGGACAGCCAGTTTGAAATAACTTTATTTTATGATACTTATTTCCTTGGTTGCTTTATCAAAATGTTTCTTGAATAGCCCAAAGAACATCATTTTGAATTCATTGGCACTCATTGATTGAAGCTTATTTTCATGGTCATCTCCACATTGTAAGCAGGAATCTTGACACCTATTTTGTTCACTGCTGTATGCTGACTCCTAGCATAGAGCCTTACCCAGATCGAAAGCTCAGTAAATATTAGTTCAACACAAGTTGACTGAATACACTTAGGTACACATCAATTGAGCCTTGATTGTAAACCTAAGTCCAACCAGTATGCTGTATATTATAGCTAAATTATATCAGATAAATGCATCAGTCGTTATAATTGGCCATGTTTATGTCTTCTGAATAGCTATACAATGCTCATTATTGTTCATTGGCTCATCTTATTACACAAAAGATCTTATTGGCTACTTTTTCCATGATTGGCATTATGCCAGGAGTTAAGATACAACAGTGAGTTATAGCAGGACTCTGAGCTATATCAGGATGCCTGAGAAATACCAGCTCTGCCATCATTGGTCTTGTCATTTTGTATTTGGTTTGAGGCAAGTACACAAATATTTATAAAGTAGGTCAAAAATGTGGAGACTAAAATCGTCAAAATAGGGAGAAATTATTCATTGCTAAGGAATAAAAGACTTTTCAGAAGGTAAAACAGGTGTTGGTGAGCCTCCCAGTGCCACATGAGTAGTGTGTGTGTATGTGTGTGTGTGGTAGGGGGCAAGCGTACGCATGTGCGCTCACACACACACACACACACACACACACACGTGAGGTCTGGAAAAAGTCCAGTTGTTGTTAATATAATGAGAACAGTTTGTGTGACACTGATGTAACCTGGCAGCAGTAGACTGGAATGCACATGGGTGAGCAATGACGACTTCACTGTATTAGGCAGTGGGGGTGGTTGATGCTGTAGTGAACGTGTGTACTGTGTGGCCATTGCATTCAAAATGACTGAGCAAGTAGAGCAACGAATCTGCATCCAATTTTGTGTTTAGCTTGAACATTCCTCTGCAGAAACTATTTGGATGATTCAGAAGGCCGCAGCCATGGGCAACTGGTGATTGGCGGTTTCATCATGATGACATGGCTGCTCATGCACCATGTCTTGTGCACAGTTTTTTGTCAAAACATCCAATCACCCAGGTGACTCAGCTCCCCTACAGCCCAGATTTGCTACCCTGGGACTTCTGGCTTTTCCCAAAACTAAAATGACCTTTGAAAGGGGAGAGATTTCAGACGGCTGATGAGATTCAGGAAAATACGACGGGTAGCTAATGGCAACTGGGAAAACTGTGTGAGGTCCCATGGTACCTACTTTGAAGGGGACAGAGGTGTCATTGTCCTATGTACAATGTTTTTTGTATCTTGTATCTTTTTCAATAAATGTCTCTATTTTTCTTATTCTGTACCTGGATACTTTCTGGACTGACCTCGTATGCCTGACTAGAGAGAAGAAGAGGAATTGGTGGTGGGCGGTGGGGAGAGAAATGTGATTCGAGAAAAATTTAAAAATTATTTTTACCTATGTCGGCACTCTCTATTACTCTGTTCCTCTATGTGCTGAGATTAGAGACCCCTGGAATGAGTGATTTCATCTTTGCCTTCCACATGCCCTTTGTTAGGATGGGCTCAAGGTCAGGTTTCTGGGACTCATAATGGCGAACTTGTTCGGGGCGAGGGTGCAGCTGGTGGGCATAATGACACATTGTTTGTGAGAGCAAGAGTAAAGGCCCTCAGTCATTTCTGCTTTCTCCTATCAACCCAAATCAACTATTAATCAAACCTACTTCAGCTTCACTAAGAAAGAATGTTACACCTGGGGATTATTTGTGGACATTATTTTCTTAGAGCACAGAAGTGTCTTTTAAAGCACAGAGCAGACAGATTAGCAGAAGGTAATGTTTGTAATTTTTAAGAGTTAATGCAGTAACAAGCAAACATCATATATTCCCTGAACTTTCATATAAAAATAAAATTTAATTTATGTGTCCATTTAATTATGTTTCAAATTATTTTTACTAATAAATATTCATTAGTCACTTATTTTAGGAATCTTGTTGATATTTCCTTCATTATTTAAAACTATAGTTTATTTTCATGCTCAAGTGTCCTCCCAGTATTTAGAAACCTATATGCAAAATGGACTGACCTAGATCAGTCATTTAAAAAGGGATGACAGGTGGACTTGGTGCGCATGTCATATGGAATTATATGAAACATTACTTACATGCAATTAATTTGCATTATTCATTGATTCTGTATGTGTGAATCTACCTACTCAGAAAAAGTTTTTGTAACCTCCAGATCAATAGTCACAGCGCTTTCACAACCATTGGCAGACGTGCACAGAGCAGCGAGAAATCGGAGGTTGTCCAGCATATAGTTCCTGTTGAGGTGTATCAAAGCAATGCTCTGCCTTCTTGTCTCAGCACTTGCCCTGTAAATAAGTGTCCTTTTCACAGTCTATTTGGTGCCATGTTTTTCACATTGTTGTACTTTTTACTGGTGATTTCATTGCGTGAAATGGCCCATAAGCATAGTGCTAAAGTTTTGCCCAGTGTTTCCAGGCGCGAGAACGCAGTGTTATACCTTATGGAGAAAATATATTTGTCAATGTCGTTAGCACATGTTTCATGACGTAATCTTTCCTGTAAGTCAGCTCTCGGTCCCTACTCAGGTTGTCTGACCCCGGCCTCAGGAGCCGAAAGCTCCAGGCCACCTACGTGACTCCTAGCCCTAGAGAGGACCCAGGCACTGGGGGATAACAGTGAGTCAACACAGGTGACTCTACTATTCACTCAGCTTTTATTAATCAAGATTCGATTTAAATCCATATTAACCTAATAACTATAATAATCACACAGAAACAATCAGTAATAATATTACCCAACAGAATTGAGGGGTAATGAACCTGAGTCCAAGAGTCCAGATCAGGCCCGGTCAGGGAGCCAACAGAGGGTGGTCAATGTCTTACAAGGAAGAGGCAGAGGGATGGACGTGCAGCGCAGCTCTTTATCTCCCAAAGTGGGCTGTGCGGGCAGAATGTGCGGAACTTCTGAAGGGGAGGGTGAGGGGATAGCGGGAGGAGGGACTGAACAAAAAGGAGAAGGGCTCTTGGACATGGACAACTGTGTGGTGATTAGGGAGGGTGGAGAAGGGCATTATAAAGGGACTAAATGGTAATTGAAAAAAATGCAATAAAAAATTTAAAATAAAAGAAACTTACACAATGATTTTATGGAATGTAAAAATGAAAAGTGACTCAGTTTCTGGATGCATCATCCGTAGTCTGAAGTCCTCTGCTTTTATGCTTCTTTTGGTTGCAAAGTCGTGTTGATCTTGCACCACTTCTCATAAACATGTTTCTCTTAATTTGGGTGAGCACATGTTGTTTTTATCAGTCCCAATAGGCACATGTTTACGTTGGTTCTGAGAGGCACATATTGTTTTGTGCAACCTCGACAGGCACATGTGGTTTATGTGGCTCTATGCACATGCCTGAGAGGGTGGCATACCCTTCAGGTAAGCACATGTTGTCTGCCAGGCTGTACTGTGCATGCCGAAGGGCCTCATCATCTCCCTCAGTCATTGCTCTGCTGCGAGTGCTTGAAACGTGGCTTCAGGTCCTCTTCTCCACAGTCAGATAAGCTTCTTTCTGGTAAGAGTTACAGTGCCGCTGGCTGCAAGTTCAATGTTTAATGAATCAACAATAGATATTAAATAAGGTGTCGTTAAACAGAAACACACATAAAACAAGGTTATGTATTGACTGGTCAATGATAATGTTGTATCCAGAGGCTGACAGGAACTTCACTCTGTATTTTCCTTAGGAATAATGGTTTAGTATTCCCTATTTCAGGGTTAACCATGACTTCATAGAACATAACTACGGTGAATAATGAGAACTGATGTACATATATTTTTCTGGAGCAAGGGACCATAAAACTCATCAGATTCTCAGTGGGGACTTTGATCCCCATCAAAGGGTAAGAACCTTTGTTTCTCTTAGCAGTCCTTCCCAATGTAATGTTCTTGGACTCCTAAGCCTGCCACATAAAAACTGGAGCTAGTGCTCTGCATCGAAGCATTAAAGGAAAAGAGCAGCACAGGACACCAAAACCAGAGACTCACGTCCCCGCCTTGCCATTTACAGCTAATCTCACCATTACTGCCTTTTGCTGTGAGATAGCATTATGAGGCCCCCCCCCGCAAAAAAACCCCCGTGGAATTATCTTCTGGAGGGCAGGCCACTGGTAGTATAGGCCTCCCGTGCTAGGTGGGTGAATGTTCTAGGAACCTGTCTCTATTGGTATACGAGATGGTGGTGTTGTGTGAGGCTGCTTTTGGCTTTGGTGAATTTTTTTGAAGACTCTTTCAACATGTTTGCCCATTTCATGGTGGGTGATTTACGAGTGCACCTGCCCCCACTGGTCTGAGTGTTGAGCAGTTTTTGACCCAAAACATGACCCTCATGCCCCACCCTCCCTATTTACCCGATCTTGCCCTGAGCAAAAATTTTTTTTCCCCCCAGGGTGAAAAAAGTCTTCAGAGAGAAATGTTTTGCTGATGTGGAAGGGGTGAAACAAAAAACAGCAGCAGCACTAAAAGGCATTGAAATTGACAACTTCAAACACTGTTTTGAGCCCTGGGGAAAAACTTCTCAATAGGTGTGTTGCATCAAATGGAGAGTACTTTGAAGGTGGCTGAAGTCTAAATGTGTAAGAATAAATACACATTTTTTAATAAATAAATTCTATTATTTGGGGGGTCCCTCCTCGTAAACTGGAAATTGAATTCTTAATTTCCATTTTACTAGCAATGAGATCTTGGGCAAAAGTTCTTAACTTCTCTGTTTCAGTTTTTTAATAAGTCAAGTGGATATAATAATACCTACCTTGGAGGGTTATTTTAAAGATTACATGATGAGTTGAAAGAACCATGTAACCGGTAACAGTCAAAACCATGATTATAAATGTTATTATAGTACATATACACTCAATATATCATTAGTAATTCCTTCTTTTTTCTTCGTCCCACTTGAGAATAGAGATCCACTTTCTAATTCCTGGATGAATTAGTAGACTCACGATGGAATTGCTGCTTTCCTGCAACAAGTAGTGGAGAAAGCAGGACATGCTCCCAGGGCCCCTGCTTTTCTTCCCACTGGTTCTCGGGTCTGGCGCTCTGCTGCAGTGATGATGAATGGAGTGCTGTGTAGCACTGGTGGGAAGCAGTCAGCTTTGTTTGGGTTGCGAGGGGACTCACCTGTCTACAGCTCCTGACCAAGGATGGAGGGCTCATGCACTGTCCCGGGTGCCTGTCTCAAAGAAAAGATCCGGTGGACTCCCATCAGGTCAGTGGCCTGTGAATGACACCCAAGTGCCCTCTTCAGGGGCACTCTTAGGATATTACTTTCCTAATTTGAAAACCTGAAACCCCATTTCTTTTCAAGTATTTCTTAGGCTAATCATTTTCCAAGCCTCTCAGAATTCCCCTGACTTATCTTAAATATGTAAAATAACGTGTGATGACACGTCATTGAAGAATGAGGTGTTCTACATTAATGGATTTTCCAGATGATATTGGCCCCTTGCTGTGTTTTGCTTTAATAATTTTATAGAAATGGTCATAAATTATATTTGACATTCTTTTGACTTCTTAGATGTGCTTATATAAAGTGGATAATTTAAACTATTCTTGATTATTTATAAATCAACTTCTGTACTGTTATAGAACATAGCAAATTCCTGAGAGCCTGTTAATGCAAGTAGATGAATTGTCCAAATATATTAATGATCACAATTTTCTTTTTTTGTTACTATCTGTCATTAGATTTTAGCTATTAGGTGAGAAGAGTAGGCGAGGAATGCCACTGCGGCTTACATTCTAGAACGAGTGAAGCTCTAAGTGATAATTTCTGGTTGCTTGAATATCAACATAATGCCAAGTTTTTGTGTGTATATTTGTTCATTAAATATATTGACAGCATTATATTACTGGTGAATATAAAGTACAATGGGATTATAGTAGTACTTTTGATATATTTAATATATTAATGTAACATATTTGAAGGTACAAATTTTTACATAAGACTTTCATATGAGTTTTCCTATCTCTTCTATGAATTTTTCCTTTAGATGAGCAAGTGCAATAGGCCATTCTGGTGGGGGGGGCAGGATAAAACTGGTTATAGAGGAGTTGGAAACTCCAAGATAGCTCCACATTACTATGAACTGGATGTTTTAGTCATAATTATGTTTCCTCAGAGTACAGTGTTTATCTACCAGTTCCTGTCTCATTCTAGACTTCTGAAGTTAATTGACCCTTAGGCACCACTCTCTCTTGACTAGAGATGACATACCTAAGGGCTCATAGAATGATCTCATTTCTTTTAGCTTTGGCAAAGTTAACCTGCTGTCTGCAACATGATCTCCATTTAAACGAACAAGCAAACAAACAAACAAAGAAGAACAAAAATAAAAACGATAGCAGGCTCTACTTGCTGTCTTGTCTGTTTTGTCCTGAATGGAAATGACCTAGCTCAAAGTCCCTGTGGTTATTTACTTACTTCAATGCTAGTTGAGGGTATGAGTGAAGCTGGGCTCTGCAGTCAAGTCAGACTCTCAGTTTCTCTCTATCCACAACACCAAAATTGGCTGTCTTTGCATAATTTGAAAACTATACATTCAGTGAAACAGAGACAAAGAAATGTAGTTGCTATGAAATAAAATGACTGTCACAAAGAGAGAGCTCAAATGTGAGAGAAGGTGCACTTAATGTAAAAAACACAACTGGAGTGCCATTCTTTTTCAAAGCAACCTAAGTGGAAAGTGCAAATGTAATGCACGATAATGAGGTGCCCAATTTTGGAAAGTGGTTTTTAAAATGCTGCAGCAGAATGCTGTCTAGAGTCTCTTAGGAAAAAAGCTAAATCTCATCAGGAACCTTTTCAGGCATCATTTTCTCCTGATTTAAATGATCTCATGTGAACTTGCTGTTAGTCGACTTAGCATAGCATTCCATTTATTATTCATTATTTTTGACCGCTTGCAAAAGGAAAAAAAGGCCTGTTATTAGTGATTTGTCAATTGTTGCGAGACTTAATCTAGGTACTTACAGAACACTTTGCCTCATGTTTATTTTGTTGTATGAAGTTGTGTGATCTGAGGGATTTCATAGCCCCCTGATGCTCAACTGAGACAATCTCTTCTCAAGTGATTAGGCTGGAAGAAGTGATGGATGCCTGGTACCAGGCATCTAGGCAAATTGAGGTTTCCCTGGAGAAGCCTCTTCTCCTCACGGAGGAGATTTTGGCTTTGAGGAAAAGAAGGGTTTTCTCTTCGAGTATTTGTGAGTAGAGTCCTTTCTTTTATAAGTGAAAAAGCAACCTTTATTTTATTTTTATCTTTTTTTAGTGTTTCATTGGTCTTTTTATTTTTATTTAAATTTCTTTTATTTTTCAATGACAGGTTTATAGCATAGAGATTAGACACTTACATAACTTAAAAAGTGATCCTCACATACGTCAAGGACCCACCTGTCACAGTACGTAGTTATTGCAATATTATTGACTAGGTTCCCTCTTCTGTACTTTACATCCCCATGACTATTTTGTAACTGCCACTTTGTATGTCTCATCCCTTCCTTTTCCACCCAACCCTCTAGCCCCCTTACCTTTAGCAATCATCCACTCGTTCTCTGTGTCTAGGAGCTTGTTTCTGTCTTGTCTGTTTGTTTTTTAGATTCCTCATATAACTGAAATCATATGTTATTTGTCTTTCTCTGTCTGACTTATTCTGTCACTGGTCTGACTTGTCTGTCACTTAGCATAATTCTTACTAGGTCCATTTGTGTTGTTCCAAGTAGTAAGATTTCATTTTTTGTTATGGCAGAGTAATAGCTCATTGTATGTGTGTACCACCTCTTCTTTATCCAATCATCAATGGACATTTAAAAGTTGCTTTCACAGCTTTGCTATGGTAAATAATGATGTAATGAACATAGGGATGTATATACATTTTTCCAAATTAGTGTTTTGGATTTTGTAGGATAAATTCCCAGAAGTGGGATTACTGTGTCATATGAAAGTTCTGTTTTCAAATTTTTTGAGGAACTGTCATACTGTTTTGCATAGTGGCTGCATCAATTTGCAGTCCTGACGTTTCACAAAGGTTCTCTTTTCACCACATCCCGGCCAATACTTGTCGTTTGTTGATTTATTGATGATGGCCATTCTGACAGGTGAGAGGTGATATCTTATTGTGGTTTAAATCTGCATTTCTCTGATGATTAGTGACATTGAACATTGTTTCATATGTCAATTGGCCACCTCTATTTCCTTTTGGAGAAATTGTGTTCAGGTCCTCTGCCTATTTTTAAATTGGATTATCTGTCTTTTTGGTGTTAAGTTCTGTGAATTCCTTATATACTTTGTATATTAACCCCTTATTGGATGTATCATTGGTAAATATATTCTCCCATTCAGTAGGTTGTTTTTTCATTTTGTTGATGGTTTCCTTTGCTGTGCAAAATCTTTTTAGTTTGATGTACTCTTATTTGCTTATTTTTTTTGTTTTCTTTACCAGAGGCGGTATGTTAAAAAAAGTATTACTAAGAGCAATGTCAGAGAGTTTACTGCCTGTTTTCTTCTAGCACTTCTATAGTTTCAGTTCTTACACTTAAGTCTGTAATCCATTTTGAGTTTATTCTTGTATGTGGTGTAAGAAAGGGGTCTAGTTTTATTTTTTTGCATGTTTCTGTCCAGTTTTCCCAATACCACTTATTAAAGAGATTGTCTTTACCTCATGGTATATTCTTGTTTCTGTTGTCATTGATTAATCAACATCATATGAGAAGTTCTAGCAACAGCAATCAGACAAAAAAAAAAGGAAAAAGAGAAAATTATCTAAATTGGAAAGGAAGAAATAAAATTGTCACTATTTGCAGATGACATGATACTACATATAGAGTACCTTAAAGATTTCACCAGAAAACTACTAGCACTGATAAATGGATTCAATAAAGTAGTAGGATACAAAATTAACACTTAGAAATCAGTTGCATTTTATACACTGATAATGAATTACTAGAAGGAGAAATTAAGAAAACAATTCAATTAAAAATAAATACTTAGAAATAAATTTAACCACAGAGGTAAAAGACATCTACTTGAAAAATTATAAGACACTGAAGAAAGAAATTGGAGGACATGCAAATAATGGAAGTAGATATTGTGCTCATGGATAAGAAGAATAAACATCATTAAAATGTCCCTGCTTTCCAAAGCAATCTATATATTCAGTGCAATTTTTATCAAAATACCAATGGCATTTTTCATAGAACCAGTTTTGAATTTCATGGAACTAATTCTAAAATTTATATAGAACCCTGAGGAGCCAAACAATCTTGAGAAAGAAGAACAATAGTGGAGGCATATCATGCTCTGTTATATCAAACTATACTACAAGGCTATAGTAACCAAAACAGCATGGTACTGGCATAAAAACACACACATAGATCAATGGAAGAGAATAAAGAGCCCAGAAATAAACCCATACCCATCTGGTCAAAATGCAACCTTCTAAAGGCACAATTAAGAAAATTGTGTTATTGATAAATCATATTTTGTCAACCACCGAGTACTGACCCCTGATTGTGCTATGTAATATACAGTTTATATTATGGTATTACTTTTCTGAAGTTCCCAAATATCTGACTATGGGATTGTGGATCATAGGGCAAGTAAAATGTGACAAGTGACACGTGAGACAAAAGCTGATACATGAGTACAGAGGAGAAAGATGTGGTTCATGAGGCAACAGGACAGGTTCCATGAAAGGAAAGTCATGCGCAAAGAGACAGTATAATTTTGATGAGCAGAATGTAGGGTGGGGTCCATTAATGGCAAAAAAAAGCATGAGTAAAGTAATGGAAGGACAGAATATATTTCTCCAGAAACAATCTAAATTCATAATATCCTAAAAGGATTTTAACTGATCTTTTTATTGATTGATCGATCGATTTAAAAACTTTTTTTTTTAATAGCACACATTACTGTTCTTCATGTGATGGTGGGTTTTGTAGGCTAGGAAAACTGTTTGATAGCATCGTGTTGACCTGATAGGATGTTATAATTCTTATTCAATGGCTTTGATTCTAATGGACTATCACGGTACTGACACAACCATATTTTATGGTACATTCTAGTTGTGATTATTCTTAATGATTTGTCTGATGTACAACAGTCCTTTTGAAGTACTGAATTATGATTATGCATATACATATTCATATACCATTTATAATGGAAAGAAAATTAAAAAAGAAGAAAAATGAAAAATACAGAACTTTTTTATTTTGTGACTGATCTGTTTTTCTCTTTTCTGGAGACAGAGGTGAAAATATAGAGGAAGGAGGGAGGGAGGCAGGGGTCGGCTTGTCACTGTCTAATATGGAGCATTCATCTGGGTAGTTTCACACCTATTTCCAACTGCCTCTTTCCAAACCTCTCTCTGGTTTTAGGCAAATTACTTAAGTTTTCTATGACTCTATTGCCTTATATGCAAAATGGAGACAAAATGCCTGTGTTGTGGGGTTGTTGTGACAAGTGTGATAATGTTCCTAAAGCTTGTAGCTCTGTGTCTAGTACGTAATACCCACTCACTGTAGGCAGTTATTATATACCTTTTATGAGCAAGGCACGTCGACTTACACCAATTATTTAATCCTGATAACAATCCTGTGACTATTATTATGACTCTCAATTTACAGATAAAAATCTTGAAATTTAAGGGAGAAAAGTAGATTTTATAAGTTTAAACAAACCCAAGAGTAATAGCCAGGAGTTCATCTTAGACCTGACAGTTTGAAGCCTGCAGTTTAATGCCAGTTTATTGCATTAAATTCGATCACCACCCCCTCTCTTTTCTCTATCCCCCTTTTCTTCTCTCTGCAGTTCTACCTTCTCTGATGCAGTCTTTGTTTTAAGTTCAAAACGATGATATGCAAATAAGATAGATTGAAACACTTTCAGTAAATCAAAGCATATATAAGGACATTATTATATCCCCAAACACCATTAATTCCCTTCAAAAATATAACTCATTCTTTATTTTTTGTAAGTATATACTCAAGTAATACATATTAATTGTAGAAACATTAGGACATATAAATAAATGTGAATTGCCTGAATATTCAATAGTAAAAAATAATTACAGGTAACATTTTAGTATATATCTTCAATTCATACCTATCCATATATTATTTTTTTCTCTTATAGCAGTATCACATTATGATTTAGTTTATAATCTACTGTTTTAAATTAATGATAATTTTCAATTACCTTTCCAAATTGATAAGTGTACATCCATATCATCATTTCTGCCAGCTACATAATATCCCATTGTATAAAATTACCCTTTTATACAAATATAAAAATAATCATTATTATTGGATGGATACATTGTTTCTGTTTTTTTTTTTTTTTTTACAAACTATAGACTCTTGCACATATATCTTTGTACCCTTGGCCAATTATATCCTTAGGACTGTTCCCTAGAAGTGAAAAGTATGGGCTGGTGTTTATACACTTCCCTGGCTCTTAATATACATTGCTAAATTCCCTCCCTTGAAGAAAGGACCCATTTACACTCCCTCTGAGAATGCCCATTTCCACACTCCCACATTAATAGTTATCGTGCTTTTTAATCTTTAAGAACTCCATTAGATGGTAAAAGTGACTTTATTGCTTTTTTTTTTTTTGCATTCCTGTGTCTATCTATTCTATAAAATAATCACATTTCTAAGACTACTATCTAAACAAAGTGTAAACTCCCTTAGGTCAAAGACACACTCTCCACATTCTTAAATATTTACTTCTGCCATCCTTCTAAAACAGAATAAATCCCCAAGGAGACATTTGAGACACTGCTTGGCAGGAAACCATGGATTAACAGTATAAGAACATCCTTGAATTTTATTTTAAAGCTCAAGTTCATTGTTCTCAGAACTCATCTGCCAAAGATAACCTCATCCTGAAAGTGAGCAACACTCCCCCGGAATTAGAAAACTGAGAAAAGGAGAAGGTTATGACCATTCAGCTTTGGCATCACTTGACTTTTGTATCTAGCTTAGACTTTGATCTCATTCAATCTTTGTTCCTCTGTGGTCACTGCCAGACTAGCCAGGGTGTAATGCTGATGTCGCCTCAGGCCTCAGTGGAAAAATAGGGAAAACTATGTAAAATATACTTGATAGGTTTGTTTTGGGGGATATAGAACAGAATTGATAGCCTGACCCTTCATAAATATATGTTCACAAATATATGAGGGGGGACCCAAAAAACATGGAATTATCTTCTGGGGGGGCAAGCTCCTTGTAGTACAGGCTTCCCCCACTAGGTGAGTGTTCTAGGAACCCATCTGTATCAGTGTACCAGCTGGTGTTGTTGTGAGAGGCTGCATTCAGCTTCAGAGAATTTTTTTAGAAGATTCTTTCAACGTGTTTTCCCATTTCATGATGGGTGATTTACCAGCACACCTGCCCACACTGCACTGAATGTTCATCAGTTTTTGACCAAAAATGGCGTGATCCACATGCCCCACCCTCCCTATTCACCCGATCTTGCCCTGAGCAACACTTTTTTTTTGTTTTCCTGGATGAAAAAGCCTTCAAAGGGAAACATTTTGCTGATGAGGAAGAGGTGAAACAAAAAACAGCAGATGCACTAAAAGGCATCAAAATTGATGAGTTCAAAACCTGTTCTGAGCAGTGGTAAAAACATCTTGATAGGCATATTGCGTCAAATGGGGAGTATTCTGAAGGTGACTGAAGTTTAAACATGTAAACACATGTTTAATACATAATAACTACATAATTTTTAATAAATTCTGGCTTTTAAGGGGGGTCCATATATATGTTCCTAAACAGAACACAGCTCATGCTTTGTTTTGGACAGAATTCTTATCATATTTTCTCACAAAAAAAGCACTAGAATAATATTATCTTTCCATATACTCTAAACTAGTTTATCACATGATTATTTATGCTGTACAGTCTGGGTTGCACCATTTACACAGACACACACACAGACATCTTAGTAGTTGCTGAAAAATAATGGCAATCAGGTACCAGTAAGAAGATAATGTATTTAGGGCTTGCTACTTCCTGAGACAATTACCCTCAATTTGGAAACTGAGAAAGTATAAACTGTGTTTGGTTTCATATGACTTTCCACTTAATTTTACCCTTCCTCTATATTATTTAAATCATCATATAATTTCAAATTTAATACCAAAATTAATTTATGTTGAATCAGTAGCACTGTATTTGTTAAGAGGCAGACACAATCTATTTAAAGAGGTTTCTCTTAAAATAGGAATTTTCATTTAACTAAATGTAAAGAAAGAGATAATCAATTCAAATCTGTGTTTATACCCTGGGATCTCACATTATCTAAGAGTGTCTTTGAGTAGGCCAGACACATTTTGATGATTGGTCAAACCAGGGTCAAGAGAAAGGTACTGCTCTGCTATTAAAAGGAAACCTAATGATTGAATTGCCATTGGGAACGTCATGGAATCCATAATAAAGCTCCTTGTGCACTGATCACAGTGTACCTGATCTTGGCATTCCATAGTGCTTGGTGTACTTTAGAGGTTGAAAGCAAAGTGAAATTCATTCAACAACATCTGGCACCAAGTCCTAGGGAAGAGATAGCTTGAGTCTTTGTGAATCACCCCAAAAGGACCAAGATATGAGTTCACTGATAGATGTGGATGGCTCGTTTTGGTATACATGAAGGCACCCCTTCCACATGCCCCCACATGAATGTTCAAAATAAAGTGGAGGAATTCTACAATATGTGTACTGTTAAGAAGTCAAGAATTATAAAACACTTAGTATTTATGAAGGAACAAAATATAAAGCTGCAGAGGGATGCCCCAGATTCACTGAAGAACCTGAGAAAGGAATGGAGGGAATAATGAGCTAACACTAATATGTGCTAGATACTGTCTTACGTGCTTTACATGTGTTGGTTCCTTCAGTCCTCCAAACATCCCTGTGAGGTAGTTATTATATTTTGTTGAAGACATTTAGGCAAAGAAAGGCTGAATGTCTTCGCCAAGCTTCACGCAGCTAGCAAGTGGCAGAGCTATAATTTGAATTTTCTTCTGACTCAAGATGGTACATTTGATGACCCAATGACAATGGAACATGGGCAAGTGAGTCCCAAGAAAATGAACAACCTTCACAGAAAGTTTTATTATGGCTTCTGAGGAAGTAAGTTTGCAAATATCATCATGGAATCAAATGCCTTTTTAAGAACTAGTGTAGCAATTTGGCATTTAGGGAAGAAAATGCACTGGTTCCTAAGGTCTGAATAGATCACTAAATATCTGCAGAACCTGGGTCAAAACATCATTTTCTGGGGCTTAGTTTCCCTCTTTTGTAAAACAAAAGGGATGGTTGACATGGTTAAAAAGAGATTCTATGATTCTTTTATGAGACAGACACTTAATGACATCCTGGTCAAAAGTCCCCTGGTGGGACTTTTTCTGTCTATAAAGACCTCATGGAGGACACGGTGGTGGTGTTTTCTGCCATTCTCACCCAACGTAAATTCAGTGACAGAACTTGAGCATATTTGAGATGCTTTAGCATCTTTACCTCTCTAAATTCCTCATCTGTGAAACAGGCTAAAGCAGAAAGAAAAACAGCAGCTGCAGGCTGAGGATAGAATGGAGTAAACCCTTCTCGCTTCCCTTGTGGACAGACTTCGATGATGAGGAAGAGAGCACTAATACCGGCAGCGAAGGAGACAGTGTGCTGTAGTATCCGTATCTGAAATTCGGATCATATGCTCCGGCTCTTCAGAGCGTTCGCCAACAATGGCCTTTCCAGCAGCATGAATCTGCAAACAGAGCCCAGCCATTAATTTCAATCAGCTGGCTTTGCCAGTATTGGTGCTGCAATCCTAGAATTACAAAGGCATTTTCGATGAAGATAATAAAAGCGTCCTTTCCACCATGTTGTGTTAATGCTCTGACACTATTAAAGCGCACAGACAGAGGGTTGTTCTTAACATAAATGGAGCAACTTCACAAATCATGCTTTTCTGGCACTGTGGAAACGCCGAGGTTAAAAGGTAAATCTGTAGTGTAACCATATTGATTAATTGATGTAAGAAAGGTCAGGCTAATCTTTATCTTGTTTCAAAGACTCGAGTTCTACATGACAGGTTTGTTGAAATAGTTCCTGTGTAAAAAGTGTTTTGTTTTGTTTTTAAAGATGTGGAGACTTAATGCGAAGACAGTGGGGGAAATCTCATCGAATGATCATTCAGAAAAAGGTCAGTGAAAGGAGCCCTAATGTAAAGAGAATGGGAAAAATCTCGTCAATCACTCAAAAAGTTAAAGCACTAAAATGGGGACTGGAGGGCAGATGTTATTTAGATTCCCATGTATTTTTAATAGGCTTTATTGGAATTGCTGTCACCAGTGAAATAATACAGGGGGAGCCAAGGCAGTGTCTAGGTAACAGCCTTAGCCCTGTCCCAGGAGGATGAGAAGAGAGAGCTCCATACTCCTCTTCCCGAAAAGACTGATAGAAGCAGAAGGCGTAACATCCGACCCTCAGATCCTGCACAGGTTAAAAACAGGCATGTAACACCTGTCACAGGATGGTATCCTCAGTGTATGGTGGGAAGACAGAATTCTTCCTACCATGCAAGGAGATGCACAGACATCTAAGAACAGCTTGTCCAAATCCACTTCTTCTGGCCCAAGGGAGGTAATGGGGTTTGAGAGCTACAATTTAGGATCCTGAGAAAACAAAGATACAAATATAATCAAGTAAGGACGAGGGGCTAAATCTGTGTACGTGTAGAGGGAGAAAAACCATCTAGGCATCAGGACAGGACGCTGACCCTGAATGACGGTAGTGTTTAATGAAAAGAAGAGCCTGGGCAGTGGGGTTTAGAGTGGGAATGGTGGAGAGGAGAATGGGAGTGACTGCGGGAAATTTTCTCTCATATGCTCACACCTGAAATGAACCCGAATAGGCTAGGCTAAGATGTAGTCCCAAGCAAACCGAGAAACCTCAGAGGCTTTCTAGAATTAAATTTTATTTTTAGCTCATGCAAAGTCCACACAGCTGGGTGATACTCCAGCATCCTACAGGTATGGCACGTGGAGTATGTGGCCTCACCACTGCAACGAGGAGGTGCCTGGCAGATCGCATGAGATGCTTTGAAGGACAGATCTGGAAGCAGTTTACATCATCTTTCTATACCCTGCTGTCCTAGGTGCAGTCACATAACCTTCAACTTACTGCAAGGGAGGCTGGGAAATACTCCATAAAAGGTTACTTGTCTAGGTTTGCCTTAGAACACTAGGGATTTGGGTTTTCAAAAAGAAAAGCATCCAAAAAATGCGTTGTTTAATATTAGATGAGTTAGGTTCATTGGATAACTTCATTTTTGCTGTTTTCTCTGATTCTCAGGGTAGAAGATTGGTCTTGTTTCTACTCTGTGTATGATATTATGTTTTTATTTCCTATAGTTTTTTACTTGCAAGGAAAACATGAAAAGTAAGATAGATATTTGGAATTATTTTCCTATCAACTTGATTTAATCATTTTTTTTACTCACTGACCAGGTCTGCTTCTTACAAGTAGGTAGGGAAAGTTTTATGTTAAGGAAGCCCCGCTCCTACCACTCCCACCCATCCCAAAAAAGGATGGAAGCAGAAATTAAGATTGTATCATTCAAAACTTTATATATTTTGTAGCCTAAGGCCGATATTATTAATAATAAATACTTAAAGACATAAATCATAATTTGGTACTAATCCATATGAAAATATTAGATTTAACCTTAACATCACAGTCATTGGAATTCTGATAGATTGTTTGTGACGTATTTTGCATTTTTGTGTTATTTGCTTCAACATATGTTAATAGATGTAAATTATATGCTTTTCATTTGGACAATCCTTTATCCAAAAACGATTTAATATTCACATATCTAATGGGTCACGCACGGCTATTGATCATTTGGATCAGAGTTCAATTTGAACTGCTGCTGGTTAGATTAGAAATTGTAATCATGGTAGAAGATAAATTACAAGGGCTCTGCAGCTCGGTTCTGTTTTTAGATTAGGTGTGCTTTTAGACATAAACACAACATAGTGGAGGTTAGAGATTGGTTGTGGCATCATTTACATGGGTTTTCCAAGAAATGCATGCAGATGTCCTTTGTACCCCTTTCAGCACCGTATTAGGAATATGAAATTTATAGGAAGTGACTTTTTTTACAATGAACATAGTGACAGACATCCATAAATTACTCCTGAATAAAGGATAAAGGCAAAAAAGATGTTTATTTTGTAAATAAGTTTTTATGTACTAAATCAAATGCTCTACAATTAAAGTTATGCAGTTTTTAATATATAGAGATTTGATTTGGATTAGAGGATGTCTAAATGAAGATTCATTTAGATGACGCAGACCTTCGGTGACTTCAGTATTAAAAGAATTTTATTTTTACTTTAAAAATATTTTTGTCCTATTATGAAAGAAATATATTCTCATTGTAGAAAACATGGAAAATTTAAAGAACTCTAATCTAAAGAAAACAAAGAACACTCACTATCCTATAACCCAGATGCATTTACTATTAACATCTTGAAATATCTCATTATAGACTTTTCCTTTGATTTTTTCATTAAATATTTCAATATGTAGAAATACAGAAAATAAGATAATGAAACCATACACATTCACCACCTAGATTTAAATATGTGAACTTATTTATGTGAATATTATATTTAAATATGTGAAATTGCTAAAGTTTAATAATTCATGTATTCATGGAACAATATTTAGTCGTGATATATTGCTTTTTATGACATTATTTGTAGAGTATTCTAATATTCCTTTCAAGGTCTTTACTTCTATATTTAAAAATGAGATTTGTCGATAATTTTATTTTATTGAACTGTTTTATACATTGTTGATATCAAGGTTTTTAGCTTTGTGAAATGAGTTGGGAACTTTCCTTATTGTTCTTCCATTCCTTTGAAGCAGTTTGTATAGTAGTAAAATTATCTGTTCTTTGAAGTTGTGGGAGAACTTCCTTGTAAGAGGAAAGGTTTAAGAGAGATAATAGTGGAGGTTTTTAATTACTGATTCTATTTGGCAAATGGTTATAAGACTATTAAGTTTTTCTGTTTATTATTGAGGTAGGAATAGTAAGTTATAATTTTCTAATTAACTATTTGTCTGAGTTTTCCAATTTATTGGCAGAAAATTTTTCATAGCATTCTCCTTGTGATTTGAAAAAAATCTTTACTCTGTCATTACTCTTTCTCTTTTATTCCTAATATTGATGTGTCTTTTAGCTTTTATTCTTAATCTTTCCAAAGAATTTTCTGTTTTATTATTCTTAGAAATGGACACACAATAAAAATCTATTTGTATAATTAAAAACTCCTTAGATATAGTGAGCTGAGGCTTGACTTTTGTCTCCAAAAGAATGTAGCCTCTTTGCCCATTCACATTCTTGAGGAAGTTCACAAAACGAGAGCCCCATGAATGAAGGAGAAGCTTGATGCTACTCATATAAACACCATGGTGTGGCCAATCTCCCAACTCACATACTCTCCTGCAGTGTGACCTGCTCCCATCAAGAGAATGCTCCCCCACCAAGGAAACGCTCCCCAATTAAGAAATGAAGTTTATTGCTTGGCTCTCTTGAATCTGGGTAGGCTCTATGACTGCTTTGATCAATAAAATACAGTAAAAGCATCCCTGTGTCATTTCCAGGGATAGCTCTTAACTGGCTTAGCAGCTCCAGTTACTTGCCTCTTGGAAGCCAACCATTGTGTAAAAATGTGACTACCCCGAGACCACGATGCTATGAAACACACGCAACACTGAGAGAGAAAAAGTCTGAGGAGCCCCAGGGTGTCAGGCCTGTGAATGAAAAAGCCGTCGTGGATGTACACTTAGATGACTTTTCACAAAGCTTTTAGATGACCGTGTCCTAGCTCTATCTGGCTACCGTGCATGAGGGATTCTAAGCAAAAACTGCCCGCCGGAGCCCATTCAAACTATAGAAATGTGAGTGACAATAACTGCTTGTTCTTTTAAACTTCTGAATTTGGGATTCCTTATTAGGCAGTCATGATCACCTAGGGCAAGCAGCTAATGTGAAAATTCTCTCCCTTAGCTTTCTTCCACAGAACACTTCTGTCTTTAACAGGACAAACATGAATAGGTACCCAAATCACTAGGAGATTATTAGGTGCCAGCTCTGAGGTAACACCATTCTGTGAAGGACCCAGAGTGCCAGTGTGGTCCCTTGCTCAAAGTGAGGCCAGTATGCACATTGGGTGGTAGATAGAGTGTTGACCTAACTGTGGTCCCAATGTGTCTGAAATTCGAATTTCTTTATTTTTTATTTTATTTTTAAAATCTTTATTATATTTTTTCCATTATCATTTCGCCCTCTTATACCCTCCTCCCCACAGCAGTCACCACATTGTTGTCCATTTCTTTTGTGTCAGAGGTAAATGTGTACTGTTTAAAGCTGGTAAGTCAAGTGGTGATGTAAATATATTACATAGTGCTATGAAAGTGTATTGTTTAAAGGTATGAAGAATAAAATAACATAAGATCAAAGAGGAAAAAAGGCAGTTACAAGGAAATAGTGATAGTGATTTCTTCATTTATAGCAAGAAGGAAATGTTTATTAAATAAATAGAAGAGTAAGGTAGTTCTGTATTGTTAGATTTTAAGAAAAGAGCTAATACCGATGTAGTGCCTATCTGCCTCCATTATAAGTGGTTTACAAATATTAATTCATTTAATTTTTATAACAATCTTTTCATGTAGGTACTATTACTAATCCTCATTTTATAGATGAGGAAACTGAGTCAGAGAGAGGTTAAATATAATTAGCCCAAAGTCACACAGCAAGAATACAAATTGTTATAATGGAAACTATCGCAAGAGCCAACACAGAATACAGATCGCTTGGTCAGGGTCCTTGTTTTCCATATAGTCCTATAGCGTAATGGTGACAGACAACTTCCTGTGGAGAACCCTGAAGCTGCACGGCCTCCAGCCTCACTCTTTCTTTCCTGATTGTTTGGCGTCTTCATCCCAGACACATCTGCATAGATCATTGTCAATTTGTTATGAGAGGGCATGTCTCTGTGCATTTTCACACTGGCCCCAAATGGAGAGTGGAGAATTACTTAAGGCTAAGGTCTGGGCGTCTTGGCATCCATTTAGGGAGAGGACACTGAAGAAGTAACTCTTTTGGTGTATGGGTCAGAGAAATAAAGCAGGATGAAAGGATGGCCATGTACTCATATGGTAATGTTGTTCGGGGGCATGGCCACACCCTCACAAGTGACCTGTCCCAAGAAAGGAATTACCTCATTTTCTCTCAGAGTTTTAAAAAGTTTTATAGTTACAGTGAAATAGGATTTTTACTCTTCACCCCTGACATTAAAACAGTAAAGAATAATATATTCAGGTGCTAATCCTTGGGTTGGTGTTTCAAATAAGTAAGAAGGATATTAATTCCTTAATTAATTGAAGTAAGAAGGATATTAAGCCTAGGAAAAGTGTCATGGACGATACAACATTCTCGGCTTTGCAGCTCACAGGATGAGTGGTACCAATTATAGCTCTTTTTTTTCCAGTGGCATAAAATGTAACGGAAGCTAAAGGAATCTACTAATTCATTGTGTTTTTTTTCAACACATTAACTCTGTAGAATTAATTTCAAGTTTCTTTCTAAATAGGTCATTTACAGTGTTAATTTGTGTGTTTGGATGGTGACTTTTTTTTTTTTTGCATCACCATTATTGGTCACAAAGTGAGTTAATTAATTTTGTCATTTAACTGTTGCTCTACTTTTCTTTCTTTTTTCAAAGGCAATCACAATGGCTGTGTTTTATCATCACTTGCTGGACTAGATCAGGTTCTCCTCTACGATTTTTGGAGACCTCTGTGCACACAGCTGCTTTGGCAAGTCAGCAATCAAACCAGCAGCCCATTGAAAGGAATAACCTGCCACAAGTCCAAAGAGACACAGAGTGGCAGTTTCCAGGCTCAAGTGCAAGGACTGCCGCTCCATCTTCTTCAGCTAGCTAGCATCTTAGCTGACGTAGGGCACTGACAGCAGACAGGAGAGGGCCTGAAGTAGCAAAGCAAGGCCCGGGGAGGCAACTGGGACCGGAGGCCTTTGCCTATCCCACAGGCTTCTCTGCGTCTGGCAGCGAACTCAAAATAGCCAACAAGAGTCCGAGCACACACATTTTTGCTTGGTCTCTGTTGAAATTTGTCATTATTGTTGTTGTTGTTGTTATTTTATTTTTTGGTAAAGTTTCCTCAATCTGCTCTCTCTCTGGATCTGTGACCTGAAACCTGGCATGGAAATCATAATGGGCTTTTCTTCTTGTGTTATACCTGATCACGAACCATGAAGGCAGGAAGATATGCAGAAATCCAAACTCAGTGAAAGGAGAAGAGATGAAAGTACCATGGGGTGGTTTTGAGGGATCATTCACGATTAATTTTTTAGCTGCCATTATTGCTATATCTATAAGTGAGATGGGAAAACATCAAACTTTGGTTCAGGTTCTTTGAAATTTGGAGTTAACTAGGGTCATATAATTTATACAAAGGTGAGGATATCAGATTTTAAAAATAACCGGTAAGAATGATTTTTCAGAGGGATAGTCTTGATAAAGAATAATGCTGTTTATACCAGTAGTAGGGGGCAGGTCATACAAGATTAACCCTCTTTATCTTCCCCCCAAAGCCCCACTCTGGAGGTAGTTTGGAATTCAGTAAATTTCCAGAAAGATGGGTATATTAATCTGTTTGGGCTCTTGTAATAAAAATGCCACAGCCTAAATAGCTCATAAGCAACAGAAATTTATTTCCCACAGTTCTGGAGGCTTGAAGTCCAAGATCAAGGTCCTGGCAGATTCAGTGTCTGGTGAGAGCCCAGCTCTTAGATGGCTTGTTTCTATATGACTTCACTTGGCGGAAGGGAAAAGGATGTCTCTAAGGTCACTTTTATAAGGACACTAATTTCACTCATGAGGACTCTGCCTGATACCTGATACAATCACTTTGGGGGTTAGGATTATAACATATGAATTTTGGTGTGACATAAACATTCAATCCATTGCAGCAGGTTTTCTGGGTCACACAGGTTTTTTTGTTTGTTTTTTAGTTTGTAAGTTAAGGTTTATTTTTATCCACCAAAACATACAAGGTCTGTCCAGAAGAAGTCCAGCCATTGTTAATATAATGGGCACAGTTTGTATGACATCATGTAACCTGGCAGCCAAGGAGAGTGGACTGGAATGAGCAGGTGTGAACAATGATGACTTCACTGTACTAGTCAGTGGGGGTGGTAGACTTTGCTGAGTGACCATGCGTATTGTGTGGCCATCACATTCAAAATGACTGAGCAAATGGAGCAATGAATCTGCATGAAATTTTGTGTTAAATTTGAACATTCTTCCACAGAAACTATTCAGATGATTCAGAAGGCTGCAGCTATGGGCAGCTAGTGATTGGCAGCTTCATTATGACAACATGGCCACTCAGGCGTCATGTGTCGTGCAGAGTTTCGTGGCAAAACATCAAATCACTCAGGTGACTCAGCCCCCATAGCCCAGATTTAGCACCCTGTGCCTTCTGGCTTTTCCCAAAACTAAAATCACCCTCGAAAGGGAAGAGATTGCAGACTATCGATGAGATGCAGGAAAATATGATGGGGCAGCTGATGAGGATTGGGAGAACTGTGTGAGGTCCCAAGGTGCCGACTTTGAAGGGGACTGAGGTGTCATTGTCCTATGTGCAATGTTTCTTGTATTTTGTTTTTTCATCAGTAAATGTCTCTATTTTTCATATTACATGGCTGGGTACCTTCTGGACAGACTTTTTATGATGAGTCAGAATCCTGGACTGCATCTTAAAGGGTCAGGGATATGGAGCCCAGGAAGGGCTGGACTCTACTTTTTTTAAAAAAGGAAAGGAGCCAGTAATAATGGAAATCACAGCTTTCCAGTTCTGCCGATTACTAAATTTAAGCCAGATAAAGAAGGTATCTGCCACAAACATGGCTACTGGCTTTCAGACGGTAAGGGAGGGTTCGGGGAATCTGCCTGGCATCACGAAGCCTATGCAGAAAGGCAGCCGTAGAGGCTTGTCCTTGCCTTAGTCTGGACCTCTTACAGCAGTTCGTTGCACAGCCGCTTCCCTTCTCTCTTCCTTGCCACAGTAAGTTAATTTGGCTCAAGAGTCAGATGGCCATGGCTACCAGGAGAAGCTGAGCGCTTTCTAATCCTCAGGCTGCGGGTCTTGATAAATCCAGCCCTGTCATGATAATTCCACCCACCTTGCCAGGGGTTAGTTTAGGAAGGAGACGTGATATAATTCTGGCCAATGAGGGTACTTCTGTTGAAGGAGCTTGTGGGGGAAGATTTTTTGGATCTTTAAAATAGATGCAGGATAAGTTCAGTTGTTTCCAGTTTAAGCTGGATTAAGAGACAATGCTGGATCTCCCGAATCTATCTTGCAGTTATGAGAGGAGCTGGCCAAAGGACCAGGCAGCATGTCGAAGACAGCAGGGTGGACAAACAGGAGTTGGTACAATGAGGATTTCACCAAAGAGCCGAAATAACCGGCCTCATAACTACCTCCCAGCTTCCTGTGACATCAGATAGTAAATATCCTGAATTTTAAAGCTGACTTTTACTTGTTTTTTTTGTCTTAGTCAAAATTGATATAGTAACATGTAGATAAATGATATGTTCCTTTGTTAGAATCAAACCATTTCATCACCAATCTGTTTTATTGCTAATTAATTCATTAGACACTGGTGTATTCACTCCTTCATGGGTTCATTCAATGAATGTTTGTTGAGCCTTTGCTACGAGGCAAACACTGAGGATGGAGCCATAAACCAAATCGATGTTGTTCTTACTTTCATGGAATTTATAATCTAGCAAGAAAAAGAGAATGTTGAGCATGCGCCGTTAAATATCGTATGGATTCAGTGATGAATTGACCTGCACTGTCAGCATCTTCCGCTCAGGATGCGTCCAGCCATGGTGCTTACAACCGCAGCTGGAGGCCATGCAGTCTGTTCTTCCTGTGGTCAGGCCGTGGTGGCCGCTGGGCTTGCAGACACAGCTGCAAGGCCACAGGGCACTGGTCGGCAGGCTCTGGGGGCCGTGCACTTTCTCCTGGCCAATTTACTAAGTCACGGAGCTTTGCATTGTGTTCCTTTTTTGCCCTCTGGTTTGGTTCATTGTTAGTAAAATAAAAATTAGAATATATTAATATAAACACATTCATGCAGTTCCCAGGAAAACATGTGTCAAGGAGGGGGATATTTACCTCTAATTCTTTCTAATTAGCATTTGGGAGAGACTGTGAGCTAGATTTTGAGAAGGTGGTGTCCTTCATTAGTCAAACTTTTCATTCTGAAAATTTTCCACTCTTGGCCTCTTTTCTTCCATTGTGCTAAGATTTGTTGAGTCTTTGCTATGACCCAGGGATGCAATGAGTAGGCCAGGGAATAAACATAGGAGTCTCCGTTTCATCCTTGAAGAGCTTTGTTATAAGCTAAGAGTCCATACTGGGAAGACGGACAGCAGGTCTTGAATAGTGCTCTGCCACTTATTAATTGTGAGGCCATGAGTAAGTTGCGAAATCTGTTTGGCTTTAGCTTCTTTGCATACGAAATTGTCAGTTATTACTGTAGCCATCACATAGGTGTTTATGGGTATTAAATGAGATAGTGCTGGTAAAACATTTAGCTAAGGGCTGGGCACGTGGTATTGTGCAGTAGAGGGTAACCACACTCAGGCATTGGGCATGTGCGTTAGCGACTGTAATACAAACTGTCATGCAGTGAGGCTATGGGAAGTAGAGCAAAAATGCTGCATGAATTCAGAAGGAGTCTCTAGGAAGATGAAGGGAAGCCGCTTCAAGGAGGAGGTGCCATTTGACCTGGGTTCTCTCATCCTGGCCTTAAAATGTGCCGCTTTTTTTTTTTTTTCCTGTTTTAGTTAACCTTCAGTTGGAGTCTGTCTTTTAGATTTCTGGGGGCAGACCCCATCGTGATGAGGGCTGTATAACTTTCCTTTATTTTCTGATAACACCGTTGACTCCAAACAGCTAATCCTGGAAAGCAGGCCCTTGGTCATAGAGAAGAGATGGGAACCAGGCTAGGCCATCCATCCCCACTACTAGAAAAATATTACTTGTTCTCCTCATAGATTGTTTTGCTGGTAGTGTCAGATCAAAATCCTGTGATTTCAAAGAGCCAGGTGACATGGAACAGATATTTGTGTTTCCATGACCTTGATTCACTGATACTTAAATAGACAGTTGGACTATAAAATTTACACAGGAGATCCTATGGCGAGGGCTAAATGGGATATGTCACGTAACGTCCTAAGCAGCACTCTGACCAGAGAGGATACTCAGCCATCATTTAAATATTTATGAGCATAGGTTCTGCTTATAAACATCTGCAAATCTTATTGTGTTAATGTTATTGAGCAGATCGGGGCCCATTCACGGGGTGCCCTGGTGAATGACCCAACAATTAATGCTGGAAGGAGCAGGACTTTATTTATAACATTCCAACCTTGAGAGATCTTAGAGCACCTCAGCTCAGAGCCCTCCTTCCTGTGAGACCCTGCACTTCCCATGCTCCCTACTAGGCCCTATGCTGAAAGCATCCCCCAAAGTTTCCCATGCCCTTATCTGTGCAGGATCTGGAATACGTTGCCATCAGCCTCTGTGTGACAGTCCAGAAAAGCATGTGTGTGTTACTCTGGATCGTGGTAAAACTCAGGGAAGGCACAGGTCTTAAAGTCCAGGTAAAATCCAGGCATAGCAGGACAGGAAGTCCTTTGCAGCTCCGGAGTCAGCTAGAGCCGGCACGATCAAAGATCACAGCAGCGGCACCTCCTTTCCTATTAGCCCAGGCCACGTGGCTTCCTTCCTCACTATAAACTGAGCAGCTGCTTGTTCACTTCTCCCTTCTCACTGCTCTCTTTCAAACTGCATGGCAAGACTCCCTTACCACAGACAGCATGTCTCTTCCCGCACTCCGACTCCCCACATGGCCAAAAGCTCTTCTCCTCACCCAGCCGCGCGGCCAAGAGCGAGAATGGCTGCTGCGCTTGAGTTGAAATCCGCCCTCTGCTCCTCCTCTGTGATCGCACTTCCAACTCCTCCCATAGTTGGCTACATCTGCCAGTCCTCTGATATCGTCTGCCTTTCTCCGGATGCCAATGTTAGTCCAGGCAGGTGTGGTCCCATGACTCGGAGGAGCCACCTCCAAGCCTCCAGCCGCCACAGCAAGCCTCCCTGCCACCTGCCCCGGGGGAAGAAAGCCCCTCTGGTTATATCATGAACCAAAGTCACACCCTTCTCCCTTGCAGCACAGCTATTCCACACAGCTATAATGCTGGCCAACTATTATGGAAATGCAAAGCAGCTCCCAGTGGCCCTGTTCCCCTTCTCCCTCCCCCAGCCATGGCTGTGGAGGCTTCGGGAGTTTTTCTTCTTTTTTCTATATTCCTGGGGGGAGGGCGGCTTCTTTGGTTCGGGGAGACCCCTAGCTCAAACACCCCATTCTGAACCTCATTCCATACCTGTTACGTTAGTTTGCTGTTGATGCCATATCAAATTACATAAACTTGGTAGCCTTAAAGAATGCAAATTTATTTTCTATTTCTGTAGATTAGAAGTTTGATATAGGTCTCACCAGACCCAGGCTAAAATCAGTGTTGACAGAGCTACTGTGCTCCTCTCTGGAGACTCTAGAGAAAGACCCATTTTCTGTTCATTCTAGTTATTGGCAGAATTCAGGCTCTTGGAGTTATGAGGGAAATCCATTTTTCCTTGTGGGCGGTCAGATGAGGTTGTTTTAGGGTTCTAGAGGCCATCCAGAAGCCTAGCTCCTGGTTCCCTTTCTCCATCTTCAAGGCCAGCAATAGTGAGTCGAGTCCTTGTCTTGCTTGGAATTTCTTTCTTGCTCTTTCATCTCTCTAACTCAGCCTAGTAAAGTTTTCTGCTTTTGAGGACTGATGGGGTTACATTGGACCCACCCAGATGAGGCAGAAAGGTATTGAGTGATCAGGGACTGGGCATCTTGGTGCAATGTGGTAGGGTATTGAGGGGCCGGGGGATGAATTATTCTGCCTCCCACACTTACCTTTTCACATTAAGCAAAGCACATTATGATCAGGACTTTCAACTTTTTTTTTTTTTTTTTAAATCAGAGTTCTTCTTCTGTTTCATTTTGAGTCCTAGCACATCCAACATTACAACAGATATTTGTTTCCATGCAAAAATCTTTATGAAATCCTCTATTCATGTGTGAACACCTTTCCTTTATTTCAACTTTTTCCCTCCTTTTCAGTCAAACCAATGATTTTCACCCTTATTCCATCTGTTATGATAATTATCATTCTCATATCTACTATATTTAGATTTTGTCCCTCCTTTTCTATCAATTGATTATGTTACCATCCACATTTTCTCTAGTTTTGTCCTGGGTTCTTAGAGAGAATCATTATTTTAAGGCTTTATAGAAATGGATTAAAAGAGGAGAAATGAAATAATATGAGACACGTTTTGCTTTCCAACAATATATTTTAACTTAAATTTTTATTAGATTTTTAATAGCAACATTAATATCTACTCATTGTAACAATGTAATATTAAATGTATAATAAGATAAGTAATAACTACCCCTTAACCCCAGCTAATCCCACACCTGTTTAATTAAAGTTAACAGTTTGTGTATGCTGTGTATCTTTGCACCTGTTTCTTTATGCTCATATAACCATCTACAAATACATAGCAACTTTTTATTTTCATTTGCTGTGACAGTTGAATTGTATCCCTCCAAAAAGTATATGAAATGTATTTGAAGCCCTCGTCTAGTACCTCAGAATGGGCTCTTATTTGGAAATAGAGTCATTGCAGGTATCATTAGTTAAGATGAAGTCATTCTGTTGGGCCTAATCCAACATGACTGGTGTCCTTGTAAAAAGGGGCAATTTGAACACAGAGACATGCACCAAGGAGAATGCTCCATCGAGATGAAGACAGAGATTAGGGCGATGCTTCTACAAACCACAGCACGCCGAAGGTTGCCAGCAAACGATGAGAAGCTAGGCAAAGTGCATGGAACAGATTCCCTCTCACACAGTTCTCAGAAGGAACCAACCCGTCCAGCCCCTTGGTCTTGGGCTTCCCGACTCCAGAGCAATGAGACAATAACTTTCTGCTGTTTAAGCCACTCAGTGTGTGGTACTCTGTTACTGCTGCCCTAGCAAACTAATACACCTGCTTCTTGAATATGGGATTCTATTGTAACAAATTATTTTATGATGTGCTTTGTTCACTTAACATGTCATGAACATCTTGTTAGGCAGCATGTTTTAAACGAGGGTGTTTTCACATTGTGGACAGCAATGTGGACTGTGGGGCCGGAGCTGCTGGAGGCCTCTTTCCTCAGGTCGGGATTAGCTGGGAGGCAGTAGATGTCAGGGGATCGCTCCGGGTACGGGCAACAGGCAGACATGGGTGCTGGCCCTGCAGGTGGAACCTCAGTGGCCCCTTACACTTTTACCCACCTGCATTTCACGCAGGCCCTTCGTGTACCACAGGGAATTTACTCAGCAAGGAAAAAACATTCCCCTCACACTTGATACCACAACAGAAGCAGCGGCTGAACAGGTAGTCCCTGTAAAGATTTTTCAGGAACAAACAAACAAACAAACAAACAAATATACTTGAAGACTTTAGTAGCTTTGATACCATAGTAATTCTGCATCTTCTGCTGCTTCAAGTAAAACCAGCCCAAGGTGAGAATGCAGTTCTCCAATTGTGGTCTCCTTAGCTGGGGAAAGTGAAACCTGACCTGAGTGCCTGAGGAATTTATTCCCGTGAATGTTTTCAAGGTGGGTGTGGGTGTGCAGGGAGTGGAGTGGGGATAGCTTGTTCTCGGACGGAAAATGCTAATACCCACGCTAGTTTCTTCTAACCATAATTTTCATGGCGTCTAAATAATGATGAAATTTTAAGTGAGTTGTAAGCCACATCAAATAGCACACGGCTCTCAGGGCATTTTCTATGCCTGCTAGGTCCAGCCCTCCAAAAGTTTTAAAAGTTTATGCCGAATGTTAGATGCCAGGAATTCTCTACATATTCATGCCATTCTTGGAGTGAGTTACCCATGAAATGAAGCCGCAGTGGGAATCTAGGCAGAGATTTCTTCCTTTTAAGGTCACTGGTCCAAAGCGGAGCACACTGTGCATGGAGATTGAAACAGGAAGATTATTTAGGGAGAAAACGTTATGGCTATTTTGTTAGTCTATCAGGTAATTATTTTTTTGCCCCAAAGTGGTAGGAATTTGGTGCTATTGAATTATCAGCAAAATAAGAGAGTACCTAAGAATATTCTTAACTTGAGTTATATTTTGTAAGTTGACTGTTTAATTATTTTGACATTTATGCAAATTCTACTTACTTTTCAGCTTTAAATTTACTTTATCTTTCAAATTTTTCTAAATCCAAGTATAACTTTAGGCCATAATGATCACTTTATTAATAGAATGTGTCATTACTGGTTAATCTTGTCTTTCCGGTATTTAAGAATATCTTCCAAGTTGTAGCCTGCAATTCCTGTGATAATATATATACTTGGCTACACGACCAGAATAAAATGAAATTAGACAATTATACTTAATTAAATCGAACTATAACCTCCTCCCAAAAGTGATAACTTTATTCCTCTTTTTAAAAATTTCCTCACGGTATTGTGAGTGGGAGATAATTTATTATGTGGGTCTTCCGACCGATGCTTTTGGCTTCCGAACTACAGATCTGGTTTTCCGTAGGGGAAGGGAGAAGGGTGATTACCTTTATGAGGAGACGAGTGCCAAGGGGCTAAGTAAATACAGCCAAACTAAATCTTTTTCAGCCTAAAAGTTTTCAAAGCCTGGGTTCATGTTTATTTTCTTTCTTACATCACCAACCTATAATGATAGGAAAACAGAAGATAAGCAATTTGAGCAATGTTATAGAAATCTTTATTTTATCTCCAAAATTCTATAACTCTATAATTTTTATTTCTTAGCTCACTTAGTTTATAGTGTGAGAAGCTGTAAGGAAATTTAAGGAAGGTGTCGGTGTAAGCACAATTTTAAGGAACCAGTTTAACCATTTTGCATGGTGCGTAGAATTGAGGAGTGGCACGTCAGTCACATATTCGACCTTTGGGCTCATTAACTATGTGCTATTACAGGACAAATCTTGAAAGGAAAGAAATGTCTTGCGATAGTTCTATACAGATATCCAAGCAGGTGTGTGAGTGCAGCATTGTGAAAGAAACTTTCTGGCCAAGAAATTCCCTTTCACCTTAGAAGATAACAAGAGAACCCAATGGTATAAAAGTATAGTGAGAAAATGTGAGATTGCCACATTATTCAACTTTCCCTTTTCCTAGAATATTTTATTCCCTTTTGCCTGATCTGTAAAGGTAGAATGAAGTTGGAGCACAGGCAAGTGCTCAGGCGGAGAGATACTTGGATATCATCATTTCCAAAATTGCTAATACTCTGTTTTCTGCTCTATACTAAATATGTTAATTTTTTTAAAAAGAATCTTTGGGGAAATATAACTCCTAGTAAATAATAGTTTTCTTTCCTAATCCATGTGTATTAGTTAATACAGGCTAATGGCTATAACAAACAGCCTCAATGTTTAAAAACTTAACGTAATAGAAGTTTCGTTTTGTTTTTCTTTGTTTCATAGTGTGATATGGATCGATGTAGGACTTTGCATCATGCGGCCACTCAGGGACACAGGCTCATTCCATTGTTGGTTTCTGCATTTTCCAGGAGCCCGTTTTCCTCTTTATTCAACTGCACAAATGGGGAAAGTGAGAAAATGTGAAAATGGCACATACACTCTTAACTGCCTTGCTCCAGGGGTGATGAATGCCGTTTCTACATATGTTTCATTGGCGGGAACGTAGTCCAATGGTTTCATGGCGCCTCAGGGGGGGCTGGAACATGTAGTGTGTGGAGGGGCTAGAAAAAGAAAACTGTTCCTCAATATGCATTAAATTTTCAAATAAATATGAAGAAATAGAATGGTTTTGATGTTAAAAACAATATAAGACATTTACTGTTTAGATTTTTATAGAGCTTATTGTTATGAATACCAATTCTCTTTGTACTGTAAACTCATCCACTTATTTATTCAAAAAACATTTATCGAGTGCCCACTATGCGCCACTTTGCTAGACACTGGCAGCGCAGTGGTGAAGCAGGCAGCCATAGTCCCTGTGTTTATCAAGGTAACAGGTTAGTGGCAGAGACACACTAATATGAAGTTTAAAATATCTAGATGTACTTTTGTAATAGTTCCGGGCAGTACAAAGCCACATAAAGAATGTTTACCCAGTTTCCCTTCATTTGTCTTTGTCACATCTCATAATAATTTCTTCGTTATTTAATTTTATATACTTCTGTATTTTTGCATATCTTGCATACTTGCAAAAATATAAATCCCCTAGAGGCAGTGGTGATGGAGGGGTGTCTTTATTCAGAGTTGGATTGGAACCATTGCCTTAATTTTATACCTTCCAATAAGTGTTTTGAAATGGAGATTCTTTTATCTCATTTCTTTGCAAATTCTTATCATGAAGATATAAACAATGTTTCTATTTTTCAATTTGGGCCTTTCCTCCCCCAGAAGTGAATAGCTCTAACTGCTGAAACAGCCTAATATAGGTTCTGGCAGACAGGCGGTGAGAGCAAAGCCTACCTGGGGATGGGCACGCCGGCCTCTCGCTCAGGACAGGCCACCAGGAGCCTCACGTGGCTGACGCTGCCCCGACCCAAGCAGGCACAACCTCTGTAGGAGGGGCCCTCTTCAGGAATGGCCCAGGATGAGAGGGCATTCAAGGGCATTTTTTCCACAGCCTGTCACTAGACCACATGGTTTCACTATCAGAACAGGGAGGACTATATAAGGCCAGTTAGATACACAAGTTTTGGAATGTCCTAATGATTCAAGTGTCTCATGCCCTTCATTTTTGGAGGCACGCAGAAGTGAGAAGGCATCCTTATGTAAATGTTACATCCTTATGTAACATTTCTCACAGACTCTTCCTGGCTCCCCAGGGCTGAGAGGATTGGGTGTGGGAGTGGGGGCAGCTATAATACGAACTTCAAAATTAATTTAAGAGCTACAGGTCTCATTTGACTCCACTTGATCTCCTTGGATGTCCCAGCAGCCTGGGGGCAAAATTGAAATTTATGGAGATTGCTACAGAATCTTCTCTTCAGGACTAAATGAGAATCTAAATTTACAGTAATCCTTTAAGAAGAAAAATAAACCCAAGGGCCTTTGATCTCTGTATGTACAATTGTAACCATCATGACATTTTTAAAAAACTTGAATGTATCTTGAATATTAAGAATTCAGTGCCCCCAAACTTTGCTGATGCTCACAGCTGACAGAGTCCAAACAAAATAACCAAATCTTAGAATACAAAGGTCTCTGTACAAATGACCTCAGCATGGTGCCCCCACACCTTTTTCCAGAAAAGAAGCCAGAAATGATTGAAACTCTAAGTCTATTAACATTTCATCATAAACTTTTCTCTCTGACATATGGGAAATATTTGTAAAAGACGCCAGTCCATAAGGAATGAGATAGACTGTCTGTGGAATATTAAAGATGATAAGGCTACATCTGGCACTAATTGAAACGTTTTAGAGATACATCTCATCTCCAAAGAAATAATTTCTTTCTGTAGCTTGTAGAGTTGAAGCTCACTTTTATTATTACATTTATGGCTACACACACACACATACACACTATATTTAAGTAAGTGATGGAAATAGAAAATTCAGTACTTGGGGTGTTTGAAAGATGTTTTCAATAAAAAATTTAAATTTCTTAGGTATTTCTTAGGTATTTTGGGGAAAATCAATCAACATGATAAATTGTTTCACACTGGAATAATATAATGGTTGTCAACTTGCAACTACTTCTGTCAGAAATTAAATGATAAAAACTTTCCCATTGGAATTTTTTGTTGTTGACAGAAGGGCTTCCCCATTTTCTATTTGTGAAGAGCAGCTTTTTTTTTTTTGAAATTTGAAGTGAAATTTAGATAAAGCCCTCAGGAGACTGAAGAGACTAAATGTTGTTTGGAGTAAATATAATTGTTGTTCTTGTTAAAATAGAGTATTAAAACATATTTTTCTTATATTTCTGGGCCCCTAAAGTTGAATTTTTCTCAGACTATAGATTATCTTCACTATCATCACTGTCCTCATCAATCGAGACATGAAGAAAAAGATGGAGGGAGACAGGGAGCTTGTTATTTTTTTCTATCCTTAACATTTTCTTTAAAGGAATTGACTCCTCACTGGCTACTTGAATGGCTTCTCATTTTTCTGGAGGCATGCATTATCTGGTTTTAATCTTACTTACAAATTTTGTTTCTTAGGTCGTTTTAGGAGCTGTTTGCTATAACTATTCTTAGTAAGTGAGGGTTGTTCATGGCTCGTTAGAAGATAAATCATAGAAAATAATTCTGATATGCACTATGGTGTGTGTAACTATATATGTATGTAATGTGTGTATTGCATGTGTGTGCAGTTTCCATGGGTTGAACTCAGAAGTGGAAAATTTAATTTTTATTTATTGATGTTTAACATCTGCCAGATGGATAGCCAAATCTTCTGAATTATAAGCTTTTTGTATGTAAGTTAAAATATTTATCTAAGATTATAAAGCTTTTTATCAAATGCTCCAGTGTGCAGGTTTTCTGCTTAGCTGATTAGTCATCTGAACATCTAGTCAGGAGGGTCATCTATAATAAACCCTGCTCACAGGCCACAGTATGAAACTTGTCCCTCCACCTGGCAGTCTCTTGCCCTCAGATTCAGGTAGCATTATCATTTCAATCAGCCTCTTGAAGGGGGAGGTGCTGTAGGGCCTGGATTTAGAGCTGAAGACTTGGTTTGGAGAATCACATCAACATTTTTATTATTCATATATTTTAGAATACTCATCTATTTTTGTCCATTTCTTAATCTTTCTATAAACCACAGACAATGACAACCTACTGTACATTTATCAGGAATAAATGAAAAGGTGGTAAAACTATTTTCTTATAAAGTTCTCAGGCAATGCTAGATGTTATTTTTGGTTTGAAATTTAAAATCACATATTCAGCTTGCCCTTTTCTTCACTTCTTATTCATTCAGCAGAGACATATTGAATCTCTACTAAGTGTCAGATATTTAATAGGAACTGGAGCTAATAGTCCAGTGGGAAATCTGACTGAAAAAATACATTAATAAGTCCATAATCACACCTGGTGATAAAAGCCGAAGTGGAAGAACACTCGCTTCTAAGAGAAGGTGTAATGGAGATTTAATTTGGATTGTAGATCAGAGACGCCTTGTGTGAAGAATTGATACCTCATTTGATGTTGGATTACAAGGTAAGGCTGGGCAGGTGAAAAGGAGGTCAAAATATCTTCCCAGCAGAGGGAATACATGTGCTGTTACTCAGAGGTGGAAAACTAGCCCGGTGAGCTGAGGGAACTGAGCGATGGCCAGTGTGGTTCAAGGGTAGTGAACTGGGGATGGTGGGGGGTGAATGACAAAGGATAAGGTTGGAAAGGGAGGCATGGGCGAGACCATATTAAAGATTTGCTGCAGATTTGGTTTGAGGCCATTGAAGTGTTTGGGGCTGGTGAGTGGCATGAGCTGATTTATGTTTTAAAGAATGTACACCAAAAATAATAAGCCATATAATCAGCCATGGCTGTGATATCCTTTTCAGTAGCATGATGACTCTTGTAAAAATATAGATACTTATTGTAAACATTCAAACAGTTTACAAAGGTACACAAAGGACAGCAAAATTCTCTGGGAATCTCAGCATTCAGAGAATTTTCCCAGGATAAGTGCACATGATTACAATTTTATATTCACATGTTCAAACAATGTTGTTTTCTTCTCCAATGACCTTAATAAACACTCAACAACATATTGTGGTCATCTTTTCCTGTCAGCAGTGATGTATATCAGTATGCCTGATAGATGATTAGTTGTCCATTGTAGGCAATTACACTAATTGGCTTAATCCCCCATTGAGGACTTCTAGCTGTTTCTGATTTTTTGCTAATATAATGATGTGCTGGGACATCCTTGTAAATAGGTATACTTCACATATGTAATTATCTCACTAACGCAAATGTCAAAAATGGAAAATGGTGGATTAAAGAATTTGTCCATTTTATAATTTTAGGAATATTGTCAATCATCTGAAATTTTCTTTGGAGAAACCTGGAAGAAGAATCAGAATTGTTTTTCTTAAATGAATAGCCAGTTGTCTTATTCACTAAAAAAAATACAATGGGATTTTAAAGCAATGGAACACCAGTTTTACTCTGCAAACTTAAGGCTTGTTTTTCTCACTTCTGTGTTTTCTCTGAGTACATGTCAATTACTCTTACTGGATGGGAACTCCTTTTAGTGACAGAAACGTTTGCCTTGGGCCACATCAAGCTCCTTTGGCAGATGGGCCACTTAGTAGTTATGGGCCATATCTTTTTTTCCCCAATTGAAATATGTTTATTTTTCACTTATTAAGTTTCATTAATGGAAATAAATTCCTAATTCCTTCATACTTTTATTTTCGAATGTTTTTCTTTTCTTTTTCTTTCTTTTACAATTCTTTTTTCTTTGCATGTTTTTTCTTTTTTTTAAATTGTTGTTCAGTTACAGCTGTCCCCATTTCCCCCCATTACTCTCCCCTGCCCTACCCACCTCCCCACCCCGCATTCGATCCTTTCCCCACCCCCAACCCCAATGTCTTTGTTCATGGGTCCTTTATACATGTTCTTGATGACCCTTCCCCTTCTATAATATATCTTTAAAATACTTTAGTGTGGATGAAAACATGTGTGAGTGAGCATAAGTTATTTTGATCTATGCCTAGTTAATATCTGAAGTATATTAATCTAGAGTACGCACCAGAAAGGTGCTTAGCTAACATTTGGAAGAGTGTTGTCAGTATTTCACTTTAGAGGGCTTTCAATTAGCATAGGAACTGCTGGAGATTCTATTTCCTTGGTGAGATATGTGGTGTACCAGCTACGTGGGGTGATTAGAGGTATTACATAGGCCATGAGCGTTTTCCCCTTGATGCAAAAGTAGAGGCACACTGGCTCCTCCTCTCCACGCCTGCTATATTGTTCTAACCTGGTGCACCTGATTTAAGCAGAGAAGCTCAACTTCTACGGGACTGCCTTAGCGCCTCCCCCGAGTGGCGCTTTCCTGCAAAGTCCTCTTTGGTCTAAAGGGCACAGAGCTGGGACAGGACTGAGCTTCCAATGACAGACTTTATAATGGTTTCTGTACCTACTTGATAATAACTGTTTGGAAGCTTTGCTGAATTTGCACTCACTTTCTTTGTGGTATGCAGTAACCTGGAACAAGACCGTTGGGGAAAGGTCTGCAGTCTTCCAGATGTCCACCAGAAAGAATCTGCTGGTTGCGCAGGTCAGTTCACAATACGAGGAATGCCTTGGGGGCCACTTTTCCCCTTGTTTTATAAAAATGTTTAGCCAGGAGACTTTCAGTGACTCGTAACTTCTGGCCCCCACCTTGGGTACTTTCTGGGATGAACTGAGGTTTGAAAGAAAGCTTTCCCCATGCCCCTACCTTTTCCAAAGTTAAAAGACCATACCAAAAATAATGGCAGATGGTGCAGATATTACTGCAGTTTTTTTCTGGGAGATGAGGAGTTGCCGAATCATGAAAGCTTAAGAAAATTTTCTTTAAACTTCTTTGTCTCTCTTTCCAGTCTCATCTCGCCTCCCCCACCCTCAGGTTTTTCATTTACTGTTCTTTTTTTTTTTTTTTTTGCATTTCCCCACTTTTATAAGGTTTCTAAAATCCCATTTATATATGGTCCACGCTCTTGCAGCAAAACAAAATTGTTACTCATACATGCGCCTTGGCACTATAGAGCTTTTCTTGTTATAATGGAGGAGGCTGGATCCATTCCATTTATAAACCCTCAGGCAAAAGTTTCAGAAGGAGGCCCATTCCTCACCCAGGGCCTCTTTCCCTCAGACTCCAGCTTGGGCTGCCTGACCCACCAGTGCACACTTATCTTGCCTCCATACATCTTTGGGCAAATTTTAGCAGCGCTGAAACAGAACAAGACAAACATGTAGTGCCGGGGGTGTATCCCAGGGAGAGGAAATGTTTCCAGAGCATATTTGAGTCTGCATTCCATTTCCTTCAGAGTGGTGTCAGCAAACAATATCGAGTGTGAAAAAGACATTTCGGATCGTGTTTACGGGGCCCTTGGACGCACTCACTGTTTTAAGAGGTCTGCGTTTAACTATTGCTAAAGTCTTGGTTAGCACGTAGAGGCCATGCCGCTTTAGGCGTGCCTTCGCGCAGTCTATGCGGAGCTGGCAGGGAGCTACCAGCGCTCTCCTTGACACCGGGGGTGTGCTTTGGTCCTTTAACTCCCATGCTTCAAGTGTTCACTGTTCAGCATAGATTCCCAGGTTTCTTATGAAGCACGTTACTATGCTCACTGCCTTTTCTGACCACATAGCTTATTTTTGGTCTCCGTAATGCTGCAAGGTGGGACAGTACGTAAGGTGGAGAGCCGGTATAGTCTAGTGGTAAATGGCACAGGGAAATAATCCTGAATCTGCCACTAGCCGACTCTGTACCTTTTGGCAGTTATGAACCCCATTTAGTTGGCTCATTTGTAAGATGAGTTTAATAACAGTACTTACCTTACATCGGACGGTTGTGAAATACAAATGGGATGATATACATAAAATGTCCAATAACAAATGAATAAATATTACTTGCCATCCTCCTCATCTTTGAAGATTATAGAATTTGAAAGTGGGCACCTGGGATTCAAATCCAGACTTAACTTTCAGGCTCATGAATGATCGTATTTTATAACAAAGATAACAGGTAATCAAGGCTTACATTTTATATTGAGTTCTAAAAATACCTGCTTTAAGCGCTTACATGTATTAACCTCCTTTACAGACATGTCACTCCTATGAGATAGGTTAAAATTATTACAATTATCTGCAGTTGAAGATGGAGAAACTGAGGCAAGAGAGGTTAAGTAACTTGCTCAAAATCTCTGGTGACATAGCGAACTTCCATCTGCAGACTGTTAGGTGCTACTATGTAGTACTCTTACTATGGGTGTCCCATTCTGTGACCTGACACTGTACTTTTCAGAAGTCTTTCTAAAGCATTCATGGCTTCAATGCAGGGTGGTAAGAAAGGTTGGAGTCAGAGGCTCTATCTGCATGGAGGATCATACTTTTGTTTCTCTGTGTGGCCAAGAAGGCCACAAAGCACTTTAAGGAAGGCATGTTTAGTAATTTGTCCTATAGTTTGTGTGAGGGCAATTTCTGGGAGTAGAAAAGTCCTAACAGGGGTTCTGCTACCCTTTGTAAGTGGAAATGTTGATGATTCAGTGATGTGGCTGGAGGGCCATGGTATTTTTTCTCTTGGACTTCCTTCTGACTTAAATGAGGGTAGTTGCTAGTTAGTAAGATGATGCCAGACCAACAGTCAGCTAGCCCTAGCGTGGTCATTAAGAATTCTATCAGAAAAACTTTAAATCATTTGCTCCTTGTGATTTCACATGAAATAAACTTTTACCCACCAGGTGTTTAAAATAATATAGTTTAGCTCTAAGACTTACATACAATGTTTTCTTTATGCTAAATTAGTTTACTTAAGAAAGGTCTCCAAGATAGGTAAAGTGAAAAGCATTACTCCCAAGAATTGAACCAACACAACTATTTAAAACTTAATAAAAGTGTATTTGGGTAAGAGAGTGAATAGGATCTCATTATTCTAGTGAGAGCTTAGTTTGTGTTTTATTTCACTTAGCTTCATCTTTCTATGAGTCATAAATAAGAAATTCCAAGTAATAAATGCACTGTACAAAATGCATTTTAATAATCCTAAAGGGTTTCATTACTGTGGCTATAATCTGGAAATGTAAATTATGGCTGATACTCTAGGCTTTGTGTATCAACTTCAGAGGTTCTGGTTTTGCTGCTGTAAATGCTATTGATTATACTAACTATTTACAGAATAACTTAACTTGGTGCGGTTAAATGGGACTTCCTTGCTTTTGAATGTCTAAAAGATAAAAATCAAAATCTTTAAGGAATATATCATAATATATAATGTTGAATGGTTTTGAATTTTTTGAAAATGAAAACAATCTCGACTTCAAGGTAATAAATTGGAAAGTTACCCAAGAGAAACCAAACAGCTGTTTTCAATAACACAGGTAAATTCCAGCCATGGGAAAATCTCCATGAGTGCTTGAGCTGTTGGAAAAGCCTTGTGCATTAAACTGGCCTTGGGACTATTAGAAAAATCTCTTCTACGATCTATGCCCAACCCATGGCACTTTTAAAATTTTGTTTTCTGTTCTCCATAATGACCTTCCATTCAAATGAACCTAGAATTATGGATAGTTAGTACTCTAGGAATAAACTATATACCCCTATGTATGTATGTATGTATGTATGTATATATTTTTTAAAGACTTTATTTATTTATTTTTAGAGACAGGGGAAGGGAGGGAGGGAAACATCGATGTGCTAGAGATCTATCAATCTGCTGCCTCTCACATGCTCCCAACTGGGGACCTGACCTGCAACCTAGGCATGTACACTGACTGGGAATCGAACAGGTGACCCTTTGGTTCACAGTCTGGCTGCACTCTATCCAGTGAGCCACACTAGCCAGGGCTGTATTTAAAAAAAAAGTGCCTTGCTGGTATCTGTGATGTCTTTCTAAAACTTCATGTAGCTCTACCTTCTGTCAAGTCCTAGACCTAAGGCCACCTCTTCCATGAAGTACATTAGATCAATGATTGGCCCGTTCTCTGAAAGCCCTTTCTAAGTGGTTTCCTTACATTCACATGTAACAAAAATTACGGAAGTCTTTCATTTGTTGTACCTCACGTAATTCTGATTTTTCAAACTGCAATATCTGTGAGGACAAGGAGCTTGTCTTAAACTATATGCATTTCCCAAATTTCTTATCACAGTGCTTTCTATGCACTAAGGATTCAATGAATTTTTAAGTAAATGAACATTGAATATATAAATGAGTGGGATTCTAACAAACTGGTCTAATCCAGCAGATCATTTGTTCGCAGATCATTTGTTCACACCCGAATAGCTTCTATAAATGATTTAGGATTATGCCAGCTATTAATGGAATGAATTAGCATGGGAAATGGGTTGCTATGTGTTTGAAAGGATATTATATAGTAGTCTTGGGATTACTTAATAATGTTTGAATCTTACATTATCAGTATAAGTTTCACTTGTATCCTAAAAAGGTTATATATGTGTCTGGGTGTTTTTTTTTCCCCCAGGGCAGATTAGTCACTTTTATTATTTCTTATCCTCATCTCACTGTACTCTGCTTCAATCCAAGGGGACTAGAGCCTGGTTTTTCCTCTCCATGGGAAAGAGTGGGGATTGTTACCAACACGGAGCCACATCCTTGGGTTGTGGTGGTCAGTGCTTTTTCAGTAATACTCTTCTTCTCTCCTAGAAAGCTGTTCATGGTCCACATCGATCCAAGCTACCATTTTATTTATGAACTAGCTCAAAAGTTACCTCTGCATAAATGCTCTTCCTGACCAATTCCACTCCAGCCTGTTTACCTATGCGGTGGAAGCCCTAGTGTTTATGTATGTGATGCAGAACATTATTTCAACATTCACAAATTTACTTAGTTATTTATCAAATAGTTACTACAGCGAAGTTCTCTCTATTAGGTAATGTGAAATGTCAAAAGTGTTTCAGACACATGTCCTCAAAAAAAAATGTAGCTTAGAAGGAGAGATTACAAACACCAGGGAGCACTAATGCGTACCACAGAAGAGGTGCCGATGAAAAAATACAGGAGCTCAGAGGAATGAGAACCTACTTTAAGCTGAGGCTTCTTGGGATAGGTTGTAATTTGAATGGAGCCTGAATGGGCAGATGAATTCAAGCACTTACTGCACTTATGCTTTGTGGTACTTCTACTGTGGACTAGACACCAGACCTACATGAGTAGCATCAGCTTTTTCCTCACTCAAGTCTTTGGTGGGAAATCAGCAGCAAGTCCTTGCAATTCCCCCACAGAAAACCCACTCCCTAGAGCGTTTCTCAGAAATGGAGATTACACCAAGAATCACATAAGGAAAAAGAAGGTGAAATTTACATTACATATTTGGTTAGCGTGTTTCAACCCATCCACGCCGCTCTCTCCACTTATCTGTTTCCCTTTTCCATCTTCTTGGCCTGGAGGCAGGTGGCCCCTTTTCCAGGTATGCTCCCCTCCAATGTGAGAGCCTTACTGGCTCTGGCCTCCCATCCCTGCATCTGCTGGGCACTGTTCCCTACTGCTTTCTGCAGCCCCGCCTTCTCCGGGCGCACCATTGATCCCCTTTGAAGGCTCCCTCCCCCTGCTCGGTGCTAAATTTGTCCAAGGCCATTATTATGGCAGTCAGGATTTTTCAGCATTCAACTGTTAACAGCATCCACTCTCCTTTGAAACCAGTGGGAGATTATAAATAACAACATTTTGGGTCATCCTATAATTATTGTATGCATGTATGTTCCATCTCCCAACTGCATCTAACTCCCTCAGCATCACCCAATTCCTTGGCTGCCCTGTCTTTCTTCTTTCCTGGCATCTGTTCTGTTGCCTTCTGCACAAGAGGCTACGTGAAGGAGAAATGAACCATCTCCCGTCCCTGGCAGGCTCATGGTACTCAGGAACCACTCTGTGAGATGAAGCAGCAGGTACAATTAAATGGTTTTTCTGCCACTGGCATTAATAGTTGGGGCCTCAGTCTCCAGAACTAAGGTTTGCTTCTGTTGACTTAGAAGACCCTCAGAAACAGAAGCTTCTGGAGTCTTGGAGTGTGAAACAAGGCTTGATTGAGATGTGATACTTGGCATCCTCCGGGAATTATCATGAAAGAACTGGAGACTGAGAAAGGTGTCCTAAGATGTTTCCGTTTCAGCCATGGCCAATATTTATTATGGCAATTTGAATTTTCCAGATTCAAAAAGAAAGAATTGTGACAAGTCCTTTTCATTAATTCCAGTGGTGCATACTGACTTGTGACGTGCAAATAGTTTCACTATCACTGTCAGAATTTATTTTCATATGTTACATTTTATGGACACAATAAATGTACATATGGTTTGTTTCTTTCTTTATGGTCTAATTGCTATAAATAGCCTAGAGCTCTTTTAACTGTATTGAACCATGATGTTTTACAAGATTGTTTATTCCTCTCTTCTAAAGAAACATAGAATTAAAAAAAAAATTCTGGAGAGCCCAGCATTCATTGAAAAGAATACTGTAAATATATCTTATGCATAACATTAGCAGCATATAAAAACCATGCATCTTGGTTTCTAGCCACATAGGGAAAAGAGTATTCACCAGTGGATATTCATTCCTGGATTGAAGCATGTTCAAATGTTTAGGAAAAAATTAAAACCACTGAAACTAGGTCTACAATCCACAGAAACTATAGAAAATACTATTTAAAAACTGTTTATTTTTGCATTTGTTTAAAATGCAGATGTGGAAGGGCCAAGGACAGCTCTAGGTCTTTAGCTCCCAGGAACAAAGAAGCAAATGATTTTTTTTTTGTTTTTTAGATTAAACGAGAGAAAGTGATCAAATGGACAATAGTTTGAGGGGGTAGAATTATTTCGGAAGCATATTTTTCCTCCCAGAAAGCAAACATAAAAACATGCCTCAGTAGTTGAAAGTCTGTGGCTAAGCTTCATTGCAGGCGCATATTAGATGCCCGATAAAACAGCCCAGAGCCAAAGTGTCCCTGGTGGCCGTTGAGCGTAAGTGCCACCAAACACAGAGATATAATATGGCTCATATAACTAATTATTGACAAAGCTGAGTCTAATATTTACACCTTCCAACTATTACCCTAGTGCTCTGTTGGTCCTCGCTTTCCAACATCCATTTTAGCATTTCGCACCCTACTGGCATGAGGTTGACAATGGCAGAAAGCCATTTTTGAAATGGTCATTTTTGGAACAAGTTGTGACTTTTGGAATGTTTTGCCTCATTGTTAGTAAATTTTACCTGCCTATAAGAACTCAAATATTCCCTGACTGTCTGTTAAAGCATTAAAGTCTGTTTTCTCCCTCCTTTACACAACTGCCATTTAGATATTTATGTTGAAAGTCATGGCAAGATTGGGGTATTACTGGACAAATGTTGGCTGGAGAATTCAGGGATACCCCAATCCAACCTTGGACCAGTCAGCTCTCCCTCCCTGTGGAGTCTCTGAGGAGATAAACACACAGTAAAAGAGAACAGAAAACTACTTTATTATTAGCATGGCTTCTTTCCAAAACATCAGTGAAAAGACCCAATAATATGGTCCAAAGGCATAAGGGAAACCTTACTCTCTCCCAAACCCCAAGTCCAGATCTTACAGCTAGCGAACAATTGATAGAGGAGGTGAGAGTGCCAGAGTGTGGGCAAGGAGGGCGAATCGGGGTGGGGCAGTGTGTGTGGAGGGACGGTGCTGGTGGTTTTACTGCTCAGACTGCTGGGAGGCTGTCAGGATACAGCCAGAGGAGCCCAAGCTGGCCTTCTTGCATCTGCTGATGCAGAACTTGCAGCTTTGATAGCATGGAGGCACGGGGAACAAAGAGCCACACGTAAGGAATAATCTTTAAAACTGAAGCATTGCTGCCTTCTAGCAAATACGGCTCAGTCAGGGTTGCATCATCTTACTAATCAGTTTAGTGTTACCTCCTCTGAGGGAGGAGGACAGAGAAATGTCGTAGAGGAACCGAGAGCATCCCCTGCCTCCACCCGGAAGGTGGCTGTGTTGTCTTCCCTAAGCTTTGCTTCCCCGGCTTACATGCCCACAGCTATCCGATGTGGCTGCTACGTCTTCCAGCACCTTGGCCACCCTCTGCGGAGCGCGCTTCCTTTGCTGGCGGCTCCAGAGACGTGTTTCTGGACACGGTCTGACTGGTGCAGATAAAATGAGACTACTCTTTTCCTTATTCTAGGCCATTAGTGTGGTAGCAAAAGATATTAAAACTTTTACTTACATTTATTTGTTTAATTTTCTGTATTTTTTATCTGACATTTCTAATTTTTGTATTATTACTATGACCATAAATACATCAGTTTAGCCATACTATAATATACTAAAAATTATTTTACTAATGGCATGCATAATTGGAAATATCCTATATCATGGATCCAAACCCTATTTTTAAAAAGTAAATATAGCACTGTTAAGGATGGTATTGGGTGTATTAGCAACTCATCATTTATTGGAAGCTTGGAATTAAACTTGACCCTTCCCTACTCATGATCGATAATCTCTAGGCTTGAAAGTTACTTATGTGTCCTCCACGCGGTCCCTATGCCCAGGGTGTTAATCCAGGCCCTTAGCTTCGCCTTTCTAGACTATCGCCTTCGTCTCCTGAAGGCTCTCTTACTCCAGTTTGTCCCCCCGAAACGTATCATCCAGGGGCCATTGCCTCGCTTTGTTCAAGGCCCTTCAATGACTCCCTAGTGCTGACCAGAAAGAGTTCATATCCCTTAATACATTCCTAACCACATTTTCTGATTCCCCATCATTCCTAACTCATTGATCTGGAAATACTGTGCTGCCAGGAGCATAGTTAAGTTGTGTGTACCCTGCCTTTGCCCGTTCTGCTCCCTTTGCGGGAATGCACGCCTTGCCTTTTTGTCACATGGGCATGACCTTTAGGACAAAGCTCAAGTGTCCTCTTCACGAGGAGTTTTCTCCTGAACCCTTGACTTAGAGTAACTGCTCACCCTCCACCTCCAGAAATTTCTACATTATAGAAAATATATCTATTTATGTGTTTGTAAATGGACTGGAAGTGCTTTGAAAACAGGGACCGCACCTTACTTACCTGTGACTGGCTAGCATGGTATTTGGCACTCAGAAAGACTTAATAAGTATTTAAAGGATTAGGCTAAATTTAGTTGTTAAGGTTATAAACAATGAGTACATTCAGATTTGTGGTTTCTCAAATGTTTTTCCCATACCACTGTCAAGTTGGTTTCCATTAATTTGTGGACTCTAAATGTAGAAATTAATATTTACTCTCCTTGTTTTATCATTTAGTATTTTAAAAATAATTCTGTCAATATTCCCCTAGTTATTACACATAATTATATATAGTTATATATTAAATTAAACATATATAATTATATATTAAATTAAATGTATACAATTATATATTATATTAGTTGAGAAAGCATGCCTTCTTGACCTGATGTGAGACATTGTATAGCTATATCAATCAGTATAGTGACAGGAAAGAATAGAGAGCTGGTATGCCATGCCTGCCCAGTGGCTATTGGCTCTTGGGAAGTAGTTAAAGGTGTAGACCCTGAAGCCAAACAACCCGTATGTAGAATTCTACAGAAGTCGCTTAACATTTTTGTTTTAGTTTACTAAGGACATAAGAGGAGATAATAATAGTCCCCATCTGATGGGTGTTATGAAGAATCAATGAGGTAACACATGCAAAATCTCAGAGTATGCTTGGGAATCGTAAGTTATCAGTTAGTATAGTTACTCTATACTCATAATTATGATTAATCTTTAAGACTTGGTTCAGGTTTTGTCACCTCTGCCTATTGCCCTTTGAAAGCTGAGTTGTTGTTGGATGCCCTTCTTCAGTGTTTACATAGCACCCACTTCATTCATTCACTCACTCAATAAACATTTATAAAGTATCTATCAGAATTCATGCCCTCTGGTAGAAATGGAGACATAAATAAGGCTACCTTCAAGGAACTCCCAGCCTCTTTAAGAAGACCAATCCATTAATTGCACTGAATAAAAGCAATGTGCTTAAGTCCAGTGATAAAAAGCAGGCCCAGAGATGTAAATTATAAGAACTGTTAGTTATAAATGAACATTAGCGTTCCCATCACTACTTTATTTTGCCTGTCTTTGGTCTGACAAAGGCAATTAAGTAAAGGATTTTCCTTTCCTGTTTGGCTCTATTTTACCAAGCAATCCTTTTAGGTTTCACTCCCTTTAGTTTCACCAATGGTCTTCACTGTTTCCATCTCGACCAAGTTCATGCGATGTACAAGCTCAAATACATATGGGTAAATAAGATACTGGACATGAGGGAAGCAGGTGTAGTGGGGACAGTGGGTCTGGTTCATGTCTAATATTCAGGGACAGACAGTGAACCCCTTTAAGCCAGTTGCCAAGGAAAGGCAGATAAATCATCCAATATTTCAAAATAACCCAGAATTCAGATTTTTATGTGAAGGCTCTTAGTTTTTAAAATAAAAGTACTTCATTAAAACAAAACCAGAAATATTGTATGGTTTAAACAAAACAAGTTTATGAGTTGGAAACTGTCTTTAAAAAAAAAAAGTTTTAAAAAACCTTTTCATGAACATGTGCATTCCCTTTTCATGCTCACACCGTGTGCATAAACTTACAGGCACTGAATGTCATGTCCATTATTATGGATTCTCTTCCCTATTGTTTCCTCCAGACAGTAACTGGCTTCCTTTTCCATCACCAACTTTCTTTTTATGATGAAGCTTTTTTTCTTCCACAAGTATGTGTATTTACATTTACCAGCTATTTGCACATAATGTTGTTCTCTCTCTTCCTCAAAGACATTTCCTGGCCTGGATGTAAGTTTTTAATGAACCATTTGAAATAAGTTGCAGACATTTTGACACTCATGCCAAAGTAGTTCAGAATGAATCTATTAAGAACAAGGCATTCTCTTGTGTAATGACAATAGCGTATTACCATTAACATTCATTTAATTATACATTTAGTTTACAATTGCTTTAGTGAATGGTTTCTTAACACAAATAATGATCTTTCTCCTCCTCAACTGATGTGTTTTCTTGAACAAGTTGTGTTCTTCTATTGCCACTAAGGTGGGACCCTCAGGACCCTCATTCCTCTGAATCTATTGGAAGTAATATCCATTTGATTCTTGGTATCATGATCTAGTCCTATTTTTATAAGGCTAATATTTTATATCAGTGTGATGCTATCTTTCCTTCTTGCCTCAACACATGCATTCCCTTTGCACATCTCACACTGTGTATATAGATTTACGAGCACTGAATGTCATGTCCATTATTCTGGATTCTCTCCTTATTGTTTCCTCCAGACAGTAACTAGCTTCCTTTTCCATAACCAATATTCTTTCCATGACGATGCTTTTTTTTCTTCCACAGTGATTGGTTTTACCATTTTGTCTAGACATTCCCCCCGTTCTGTTCAGATTTCACTATAAAACCTTCTTGAACAGATCTATTAAAATGCTTTGCTTATTTACATGCTTGCTTTTTCTTTGTTCAAATGTGAAGATCTTAAGGAAAGAAATACAACTTAGATGAATATTTCAAAGGATGCATTGAAGAGAAACTTTAGGCTGATTTCACTGAGTCAATACTAATTAGAGTAAGAATATTTAAGAAGGTCTAAGTCACCATAAAAATATTCTTAGCAACATGCAAATAGAAATATGCCTATTAATGAAAGGAAATTTCAAAAGAAGAGATGACTCATCACTTGGCACAGCCTGAGATGTGCTGGGTAAAGTGCCTAAATGATGTCTTCCAAAGACCTGTTATCCTTGCACATCTATTTGCCCTTGAATAACAGGGTTTTTTTTCAGTTAGAAGAATGGTCAGTATAGAAGAATGGTCAATACTGTCAGAAAGAGGCATTGCTCATTTGAACTGTTGACCGTATGTTGAGAGAGTTAAAATAAGAATTAGAAGTTGATTTGTGTGACATAATGCTTACAGAAGCACTGGTGCTATATGTAACACATTGTCAGCATCCCATAAAGGTTAGTTTCTCCAGTTACAAATGGAAATCTCTTTTATTGTTTTACCAATGCAATACCAAGACCAAGGAATTGCCTGGCTCTTCTGAATCATCAAAAATATTTAATTATTTTTTTATGTGTATTGTACTGTATTGTATTTTTCGAGAACTAGGAATAATTTTTTAGGGAATTTTCTAATTTGTTTACCTTTAATATTTGATTCATGAACATATGCCTTTCTCTATCCTATATAACCAAAATCATGATTATCACAGTTTTATGACGTGATGTATTATAGCTCTCAAAGACCTGTCTTGTAGAAATATATAATTTGATTTTCTTATGATGTTTAGACATAAACAGGGGGACAAATTCTCTGAGACTTAGTTCCTTTCCCCATTAAATGGAAATACACATACTCATGTGGTTGTTAAGGTAAACTGCACATAGCACCTGCCAATCCTTTAATGCTCAGTTCTTATAATACCTGTTGTGTTTGTTTCCTGTGGCTACTATACCAGTTTAGCATGGACAGGTGGCTTAAAATAACAAAATTATTCTCTTACAGTCTGGAGGCTAGAAGTCTGAAAGCAAGGCATTGGCAGGGTTGTGCTCCCTTCAGAGCCTCCAAGGGAGATTTGTCCCTTGCCTCATGCAGCTTCTGGTGGCTGTTGGCATTTGTTGGCTAAGGTCACATCACTCCAATCTTTCCCTCTGTGGTCACATTGCATCCTCTTCTACTGTTTGCGCACCATTAGGATGATTTCCTTATCTGGAGATCCTTAACTTAATTACAAACACAAAGACCCTTTTTCTAAATAAGGTCACATTCACAGGTTTTAGCTCCACACCGCATAGACCTTAGAGTCTCACACTGAGATTAGGTACTTCAACAGATCTCTGATTCACAGTCTATACTCAGCAGATCTTGGGCTCTTTAACAGTGTCTCTCAACTCCCAAACCATGCCTCTGAATTTTCTGACTTTATGCTTGCTTAACTTCCTTTGTGTATGTAAATAATTTTACAAGATCACAAGTCAGGGGAAACAGATCCTGGGTGTTTTAATTTTTCAGTCCAATGCTCTTCCTAATAACTATATTATTGACATGTTTTATTCTAATGTCAAAATGGGACTCAATAATAAGAAAGCAAACAACCCAATTAAAAAGTGGACCAAAGTCCTTAACAAACACCTCACTGAAAAAGATGTATAGATGCCAAACCAGCATATGAAGAGATGCTCCACGCCACTCATCAGGGAAAGGCAGATTCCAATAACAATGAGAGAGCACTGCACACCTATGAGAGTGGCCAAAATCCGGCATGGTGACAGCATCAAATGCTGACAAGGATGTGTAGTGCATTGCTGGTGGAAATGTAAAATGGTACAGCCACTTTGCAAGACACTTTTTTAGTTTCTTATAAAACTAAATATACTTTTATACATGATCCAGCAAGCATGCTCCTTGGTATTTATCTAAAAGAATTGAAGAATTATGTCCACACAAAAATCTGCACATGGATGTTTTTAGCAGGTTTATTTATAATTGCTAAAAGTTGGAAGCAACCAAAATGTAATTCAGTAGGTGAATCCAGTAGGTAAATAAATTGCGATACATCCAGACAAGGGAATATTATTTGGTGCTAAGAAGAAATGAGCTATCAAGCCATGAAAAGACATCGATGAACCTTAAACGATTAATACTAAGTGAAAGAACCCAATCTGAAAAGGCTGCATATGGTATCATTCCAACTATATGACATTCTGGAAAAACAAAACTATGGAGACAATAAAGAGATCAGTGACTGCCAGGGTTGGGGTTGGGGAGAAGAGATGAGTAGGTAGAACACAACTGATTTCTAAGGCAGGGAGAATACAGTCAAATCTCTGTTCTCGACAATTCTTGGTTCTCAAACAATTCGGTTTTTGACAAAGTTGTTCACAGAAAAAATGTCTAGGTTGTCTAACAAAACTTCAGTTCTTGTTTCTCTATCGAACAGACCTTTCATGCTGCTACCTGTATGATCAGTCACACATCTCTCAGGCGACAAAGGAGATTCGGTGTTCAAACAGATCACTTCTCAAACAGTTTTCCAGAATGAAATAAGTTCAAGAATGGAGGTTCCACTGTACTTTGTATGATATTATAATGATTATAGTGATGAGTATATGTCACTATACATCTGTCCAAACCCATAGAACAACACCAAGAGTGAACCCTAAGGTAAACTGAGGACTTCAGGTGATTATGATGTGTCAATGTAGGTTCATCCTTGCTTAAAAAAAAAGTACCTTTCTGGTGAGTGATGTCAATAATAGGGCCATCTATGCATGTGGAAGCAAGGGGTATATGGGACATCTCTGGTATTCTCGACTTTGTTATAAGCCTAAAACTTCTCTAAAATATGCCTTTAAAAAAGGACGTTTGAAAGGTCTGCACATGTACACTGAGAGTCATATTCTGCTCTGGGACTGTTCGCCTACAGAACAGTCAACAACCGGACGGGCTCAGGGCTACTGGCTGTGAACCTGGCTCTCTGGCCAGACAGCTCGTGTTCAGGTCCCAGCTTTCTCACTTAGTTGGGCATAACCTTGGACAAGTTAGCCGACTTCTCCGTATCTTAGTTTTTAAACATTTGTAAAATGAGCTTACTAACAACAACAACAACAGGTTTCTGATTATTAAATGAATTATATACAAAAGTGGGAAGAATAGAGCCTGGCACGGGGAAGCGGAAGTGCTAGTTTCTATTACTATCATCATCATCATTACTGTGGGTTGTTGTTATTGTTGCGTGTGAGTGTGGAATAAGGGATAGGCTGGTCTTTGAAAGTAAGGTGTTTAATGAGTCGGGGAGAAACATGCAAAGTAGAATTTTAAGGGATGATGATTCTATTTAGGAAAAACCAAGACACTTAAGAAACAATGCCAGCAGGGGCTCAAGAAGAAATTCTGGGCCCCTGAATGAAAGTGGGGTTTACAGTTTCTTTAAAGAATTTAGTAACCGATCTTATTTTTCACTGCTGAATAATAAACTCTTCGATTTTGCAACTAGCTGCTTGCCCTAATCCAGGATTTGGAAAAGCAGGGAAAGGACAGTTGGTTGTTAAATGAAACTATTTACAGGTGCTTTATTTTTCTCTTACATACACACCTCTATGCTTATTACCCGACACAAGCTCTGAAGCCATTCCCCCTTTTCATGATCCAGTGTAGAAATCAAATCAAAATGTTAGCAGAATGCAATGGGGAAAAAGTTGGTTACCCAAATGGTGCAACAATGGAATGTTACAGAATTCGAAGAATCTGAAGCATTCGGTCAACTTAGGAGGACCTTGTGAGAGGCTTATTCAGGGTTTTCCTGTAGAAGAGCTTGTGTAAGAGAAGTGATTTCATTGGCTGGCTCTGTTCATAGGGCGACCTGGAAACATTGGCAGCCAAGGCTGAAAGGAAGTTCCGCAGCACAGGAAGGACTCGTAGCTGCTCTTTCTACTCTTGGAAAGGTTGGCGACTCCAGGCTCGTGGCTTGGTTAAGCGACTTGTCCACTAGCCCGCAGACGGGAAAGGCCACACTCATTCCCTTCTGAAAACCAAAGAGCTCTGATAACAGGGAAGTTTTGTCATAACTCATTTGGGAGTAGAACCTGACCTGAACTGACACGAGGTTATTTATTATCTTAGTGTGTTTATTAGTTTGCTAGAGTGGCCATAACAAAGTACCGGGCTTGGGTGGTTTTAACAACAGAAAAATTTTTAGTCATGATTCTGGAGGCTGGAAGTCTGAGATCGAGGTGAGGAAAGGGTTAGTTTCTTCTGAAGCCTTTCCTCTTGGCCTGTAGATGGCCATCGTTCCTCATCTTCACATGGGCTTCCTTTGTGTCTGTGTCCTAATTTTCTCTTATAAGGATACCAGTTGTTCTGGATTAGGACCCACCCCAGTGACCTCATTTTAATTTTAATTACCTCTGTAAAGACTCTCTGCAAAGAGTCCCGTTCCAAGGTACGGCGGGCTAGGATGTCAACACATGAGTGGGAGGTGGGCACAATTCAGCCTGTAATTGTGTCAAATTCATGTTTCTTGCAGAGATATTACTCTGTTTGATTATGGGCACTGTCTCAGGCTGCACTGGGGTGTGAGCTTTTATGTTATGTGAGCTCTATCACCTTTCTTTTGGGCCCTGAAGTCTGATCTTCAAAATATATCTTGCCTCAAAAGTTTCAAAAAAGGGGTTGTGGACCTATAACAGTTAAAAATAAGATTCCTGCCAAGGCCGGGCCCCTCCACTTATCCACAGGTCCAGGCTGTAGAACTAGGGGATGAAGTGAATGGTCTCTGAGGTCCACTCGACCTTTAAAATTTCACTGAATATATGACAATGAGCAGAGATGATTTTAAGTAAATCTTATCTCCTAAAAATTACAAGAATAAAAAAAAATTACAAGTGTATTTCAATACTGATTCTTCTAATTGTACCTTTTCCACTGGATGACTCTCAAGACAAGGCTCCATCTTGTGGCCACAGTAACAGGCTTGGGCTCTTTGGACAGGGAATTCTGGAGTCCTGAGTCCTCGGGGAATTTTCCAGAAATGGGGGGTAGGTATGAGGAAACTCTGATACCTCTGCTGCTCTATGAGGAGGGATGTGACTGGAGCGGGGTCAGAATGGGACTTCCTCAAGCATAGGCCAGAAGTAGCAAGGCCTGACAGGCAGGGCTTCCTTTGAGGGGTTAAATGAAGAAAACCCCAAAGAAACCCCACTGGACAAGAAACTGGTTCATTTGGAAAGCTGTGGGGCATGGGGTGCCGCTGCCCCCCTTTTTATTGCCGATAGAGAGTTCCTTGCCCTTGAGAAGCAAGCCTGAGGAGGAGATACAAGAAGGGCAAAAATCCTCTGCTCTTTCCAAGTCAACAGAGAGTTCAAAATAATACGTAAAAATCCCATAAGATTTATTTTAGGAAACTTTGAAGGGGCCGGTTAATTCCATATGAGGTCTGAATTTTTAAAGCTTTTCAGGGAAAAAGTTTTGCCTTTTAAAATAGTAATTGCTGATACAGGGTATTAGACTTTTAAAGTATGTTTTGAGACCAAGTGTTTCAGTAGAAATAAAATCTAAGGAGGAATACCTAAGAGAATGGTGCTTACTTGTGTTTGATAGCTTTAAGCAAATTGAGATAAAAGAAATGTTTCCCCCAGTTTTTAAAATATTTCTGTTTGACAAGAGTTCTGGTGGTTTTATTATGCCAGGAATTTTTAGGTACTCTCCAAACATGGTCAGATAACATACAGGAGGTTCATATGTGAAGGACTTTGACTCTTAGAACAAAATTTGGTGCTAACCAGACTGATGTCTCAAGTTCTCTGGGTTTGAGTTTCCCTGGTCATGGGGCTGAGCCTAGAGATTGGAAACAAGATCATCGCATCTCCAGGATCAAGGCTGAAGGCCACAGAAGGTCAGGACAAGTGTGCCTACCTGGTCTCATGGGTGGGCATGTCGCCTGATCTGGGGGACCATGAATCCAGTTTCAAAGACTGTCGTGGATGATGACCAGGACATGGTTAATGTTACTTCTGCTTCTGTTTATTATGGAACCAGTGCAGAAACAGTGTAAATGGTGTGTGTGTGAATGAGGACATAAGTGAGTATAAAGTCTCCTTATTTGCCTGTGAAGACATGTTCCGGATTCAGTAGTCAACACAAAAGAATGTGCCGCATGAGGACTGCCCAGAGCCAAGGGTTAGCTGCAGTTTATACCATGTGAGCTCTCAAGAATCTACCCTATTTCTAGTAAGGAAACTCTTGTTGGATCATACTTCCATAATCTGTTTCTCACAGAGTTGTCAGGCCAATAACCTGCCCGGTCACTACACCTCTGTGGCCAAGCCAGTTTTCTGTGCTTCTTTTTTTGTCACTGTGACAGTGAGATGGGGACAAAGAACACCTTTTGCAAGTGCTCAGAGAAGACCCCAGGTACCCTCAGGCCTCTCTGGCTGACCTCATGGACAGCTCCAGCAAACTCCTGCCCTTCCATGTCCTGCTATGTTCAGAGCAGTTTGGTTTGGTCCTCTAGGGCAACCAAATTCGAACATTTACAGAAGGGCAGTGACTGATGTAGCTTGTCTTCTGCTCTTCCATCTGTTTTTCCATCACACTGAGTCTGAGGTTGGATTGACTGACCAGTGTATCAAGGAGGACTCTTACTGGACTGTGGACATTTGTAGAAGCACGACTCTTAACCCAGTTCTCTACTCAGTGACTTCAAAGGGCAACATTCAGCATCTCTGTGGGTGGAGCCAAAGCCTGTGATCCCGAACAACCACATGTATGATTAATAAGCTATAATATGCATATAAAAACTAACTTTACAGTGCAGTGCCTGTGGGATAAATGTGTGACACAGGTAGCAGACAATAGGCAATATGGAGGCTTCAGTGGGCAGAGAAGGCTGAGTGCTGGAGTTACCCAGGGAGGCACTTTGGAAGTGCTAAGGTCTGAGTGACTATTGAAAATGAGGGGGAGGAAAGTCCAAATAGGGGCAGAAGCTCCTTTTTGATGGACAGGAAGGCTGGGACCAGGATGGGAAGTTAGACTTAACAGTGCTTATTGGGGACCAGTGACTGAGCAGTCATGCCATTATAACTCTGCAATAAAGTCAATCCCCCTTCAACAAAATGAGATACTGTTGGTTTGTTTTTTGAAGTGTTTTCAAGCAACTTTCCTTGTCTGGGCCATAACTACTTCCTCTGGCCTCAGAATCAGTGAACATTCATGCCTGCAGAGCGGGAGAATGGAGCCCACTGATTTGTGTTGTTTGTACAATTTCTGCTGTAGCTTCGGATCCATGTCATGCATGCCCTGAGGGCCGCCTTTGGAAGGCTGCCATGGTGCTGCCCCTGAAAGAGTCCTGCCGACAGCCAGCTCCATGTGGTGAGAGGGAGAGAAAGGAAGAAGGAGGGAGAGAAGAGGAGAGGAGAGACTTGTTCTAACTTCATTCTTTCATACAGAATTCTTTACATGCAATAACTTTCTCTATGAAGTAGGCTACTTGCCCTGAAAAGCACATTTCTTTGGTTATCTAAGTGGGTAATTGGATATATCGGAAGGCTTTGTAGTTCAGAATGATAAGTACAGTAACACTTTATCTGATCTCCAATGTCTAATTGTATAGGGGCAGTGAAGCCCGCTTGTGAGGAATAACTTTGTAGTTTCCCTCGGGAAGCAATGCATTCCTAAATGGGTTAATTCAACTCAGCTATATTATCTTTTTAATGTTACAGTAAATATCTTTGGCTTGTGTCCTAAAAAGCATTTTTCAAGTGCACCCTACACCTAAATAGTTTCCTGGGTTTATTGCTTATTCCACTGCAAATCAAGACATTACTGGCAACTGAATATACTCAAAATTAATGGAACAAGATATTTCTTTATTGGCAGAAGCTTTCTCGAACTGGAGTATGTGCCATGGCCCTCACACTTCAAGAAAGGGATATTGCAGAAAATGCTTCAAATTGCAGTCACAGAAAGAGCCTGGGAAGCCTCCTGGGGGCCAGAAACCCTGTTCACCCCCGGACCACGACTCTTTGCCCTGCGACTATGGTGCTTCGCCTGTTCAGTAACCACACAGTCGGTGTTTGTGCCTGAGCTCTCTTGGTGAGGTAAACATCAGCGTTCAGTGTGAAACTTCTGCCAGGACTCCTCAGAAGCTCCCTCGGCATAGCCTCCTGAGCTGTGTTAGAGGGAGGGACAGAGCTCCCTCTGATCAGGTTGGAAATTGAGGGGGAGGGCTCTTCCTCAGAAGAAATGAGAACTTTCCCCCGGCCTATAACCCTTATCTCTAGGAAGGATGAAGCGAGCAGACCTGACCTTATGTGCATCTACTTCTCCCATTACTGTATGTTCAGAACCAGCTTCTGTGCTTCGGCTTCAGTGGCCTCTTTTTCCAGAGTGGACCCCAATGCTATGAATTCCAGCAACACTCTTACCATCACCCTTGATCTCCCTGACTCAGAGACCTTCTGCTATTCCCACCGGCTACGAAGGACACGGGAGACAGCAGCACACACGGCTAACAGATTTGCCTTATTACTTTTTTTCTTCCTTTCTTACTCACAGGCTGCTGGAGATCCACAGAGTAAGTCACGAAACTAATCTCAGAACTTTACATGAAATGCATTTAGCTCATCTGCAATAGTGCCTTCTGTGCTGCGTGACAGCTCCTTTTAGTTCCCTCTCACATTCCATCGAGTCCTAACTATACCCGGCTCGCTTCCCGCCTGCTCCCTGAGCCGGGACATCATCCCCTGACTCTAGAGCTTACTTATGTTGTGACAGAGGGAACCTCCTCTTCTTGAGTAATTCTCAGCACCCTCACCCATTTTCCACTCTTGTCTTCTAGCTCCAGGGAAAGAGACGCCCTTCTGCTCCATCACTGGTTTCCTCAATCTCATTGCCTTCGGCTCCCCTTGGGGTCTTGCTCTGCTGCTTATTCCCTTTAAATTCTACTTCAGTATGTTCTCTGGAGCTACCGGATATTTCCTCCCATTTGACAAACATGCTTACATTCCTATTAACTGAAAACAAACAAACACAAACTGGAAAAGTGAGTAGTCAAAAGAAAAAGCAACCAACCTGGACCCCTGGATCCCGATACCGTCTCTTCACTTTTCTTTTGCTGACAAACATCTTAGTGGGCACTTACCGCCTTCATCTCTTTGTCAGTCACATGCTCCTTAAAATCTGGCTCCGAAACTGAATATTCTACTCAATCGTTCTCTTCTTAGTTAAAGACATCTCAGAGTCTCTAACAGAAATGACCTCATCCTAGTTTTTAACCTCTTTACTCTCTCTGAAGGATGAGGCAGCTTGGCCATCTACACTGCTATGGACGGAGTGTTTGTGTCCGCCCCAGACCTCCAATTAAAACGTTGAAGCCTTACTCCCCACTGTGATGGTATTGGAGGCGGGGCCTCTGGAGGTAATTAGGTCATGAGAAAGGGACCCTCATGGGTAGAATTGGTGCCCTTAAAGAAGAGACACGAGAGATGATCTTTCTCTCTGCCGTGTTGTGAGAATACAGCAAGAAGGCAGCCATCTGCAAACCAGGAAGAGAGCCTTCATCAGGAACCTAACCATACTGGCCCCCTGGTCTCAGACTTCTAACCTCTGGAACTGTGAGAAGTAAATGTTTATTGTTGAGGTCACCTATGGCCCTCTGTTACAGCAGCTTTAATGGACTAAGGCACACGCCTTAGAATCCCAGGTGGTCTTTGTGACGCTGTGTGCTCCTCTGTTCCTCTGACACTTCATTACTGCCTTTAAGGCTTGCGCATTGGTCCCCTTCTTTCTTTCTAAATGAAGATGCTCCTTCTTCTTCGTCTTTCCTATTTCTTTCTGTACTCTTGGTCTTTCTTTAAATGATCCCATCTACTCACATGAATTAAAACACCACTTCTTGGAAAATGCCTCTGAACTCTGTAATATCTTGGAGATACTGTGGGTTTGGTTCCAGATCACTGCAATAAAGCAAATATCACAATAAAGTGAGTCACGCAATTTTTTTGGTTTCCCAGTGGATATGTTATGTTTTTGCTATACCATAGTCTATTAAGTAAGCAGTAGCATTGTGCCTAAAAAACAATGCACATACCTGAATTTAAAAATGTTTCTGAAAATGCTAACCATCATCTGCACCTGTGGGAAAAATGGCTCTGATAGACTGAGCTGACACAGGGCTGCACAAGCCTTCAGTTTGTAAAAAACACAGTATCTGTGAAGCACAATAAAGCAAAACACAATAAAACAAGGTATGTTTATGCCTGTATCACAGCAACGGACTGTCTTAGACCTGCATTTCCAATTGTTTGCTGTGTACCTTCACCTGAAAGATGACCCATTGACTCAAACTCAAGCTCACATTGAGCAAAACTAAACTTGCTTTTCTTCTCTCTATTAATACTTTAGGTCATTCTTTTCTCACCAGTTATGAAGCATAACATACCTTCCAAACTCGTTATTCTAACTCCCAAATTTCTTCCTCACAGTTCTTACATGTGCAGATAAATTTATTACTGACAGATTATTTTTCAAATTTTGGCCCTGTTTAATATTCTCAGTAGCAACCATGCCTATAAAAGTAAACCCAGCCAGGGCCTTGCTTTGAAGATGCTCTACAATGGGGATATGCTGTATCTTTCAGGCTCTTTTGTAAAACACTCCACAGGTTTCCTATGCTCCAGATAAAACCGACAGCTTAGGGTTTCATGAATATGCTCTGAGCATTCTTATCTTCATTTTGATAAATTGACATGCAAACACGGTAAATAGAGGATTATTTTAAAAAATGGATACCAGTGGATATACTCATGAGTTGAATTCATGAACCCAGAGATAATATCTCTTCCTCAACTGTCTCCCAATATAAGTAAGAAAAAAGTGTTGATTGGGGAGGTATATGCCTGTTATTATAAGTTGCTTGTCTTTGACCATTACCATATTTTTTTCTATATATGTCTTGTCTCCCAAAAAAGACTACATGCTCTTTGGGGACATCATATGACTTACTCTTTATATCTTTCAAAATATGAAGTGCACATAGTAAATATTCCACATGTATTTGTTGAAAGGGTACATGGATGGCTAAAAATGGACATCATGCATGCCATCCTTCGAGACAACATACCTGTTATTTATCATGCAAGACCGGTTTCCCATTTCCAAATGAAAGCTCCATGGTAAACATCTGAGAGCCTTGACAAATAGAAATTAAGCTGCTCTCAAATATATCTGGAGATTACAAGGCACTTTGTGATGCTTTTCCCGTTTTATCTTCCAGCTTAATTTTCGTCTGGAAAGCAATAACCCGCAAATGGCTGTAGCATGTTGGAGATTTCAGCTGGGGGGAAACTTGCCATTTATAGCATGAGCCATTAAGCTGTTTTACAAAATTTCCAGAGTTTTTTGAGGCTGGTGATAACTGCAAGAATAATGCACATTCTCTATGCCAAAAGATGTGAATTAATGAGGTAAAGGAAACGTTTATCTCCTGCAAATGACTAGAGAAATTTTGCCAAATCTCTTCAAGTTGTCTCTTTTCTCTTGGCATTTTCTTGGAAAGAGTAAGCTCTGGTTATGAGAATCGCATGTGACTAAGAAGATCTTTATGGACTGATGCAGGCCTTACAGGGCCACAATTAGAGGTTCGGGGGATACTAGATGTTGATATAGTTTTGAGAAATATCCAGAATATATTTCAAAATGTGATCAATGAAAAATGTACAACCTCTAAACTAGGTCTACACATCCAATGCAAAGTCATATGGGGTGCGTGTGTGGGTTGTCAGGTCACCTGGAAATCATAACCCTGTATGATATCATAACCCTCTGCTTCTCATTCCCCAGACCACTTTGCAGTGTGGGTGTGCGTGTGCATCTGCACATGCGTGTGTGTGTATTTATCTCTGTGAAAGGGTAATTAAAATGCTGAAAATAAGGAAATGGTTTAGAGAAAAGCCTGTCCTAGTAAAAACTGACAAAGGCTGATATTTTACAAGTGAAATTCCTGGATGACTGAAGATGTGGACCGTCACTCTGGGTGCTTGCTATACTTAGAATAAGAAAGACGAGCAGTTCAGGGGCTTGAGCTCTCCCCTAATCAGCACAACTGGCTAACAGGCTCCCTACTTGGGGTCCACATAAAGATTTCCTTATGCTTGCTGTCTTCAACTTTTAACACATTCATGATACAGTGGCAATACTTTTACTCTTATTTTCTGGGCTAAATAGCCCCTTATTCATTTCAACACATTGATCTCTGGCCTGAAGAACTTGGCGCAAGTGAAACTCTTTGGGTAGTTTATTCTTGTGGTCTGTTGGATACTGTCACTCCCAGGTAGCTAGAACACTTTCCCAAGCTTTTCAGGATTTGATTTTGTTTTTATCTGATTTTTTTTTCCCCTCTGTGTCAGATTGTTCCTTATTTCACCTTTTACCTTTCCTGTTCTCTCTTCTGCTTCCTTTGTTTTCAGCTATACAATTTAGATGCCTAGAAGTTAATGCGGCTTGTTAAATATTCTCTGCACAGAGCCTGGAGAAAAGTGCTATATATGTCATGCAAATAACGATAAGGAATCAAATTCCACTCTGTGCTTTTGCCACTTTGTGGTAATAAGTTATGTAATAATGTACTAAATGATCAATTGGCAGCCTGGTGGGGTGAATGCACTTCTCTAAGTGCCTCGTGAACACCCTGGGAATGACTTAAGTATGGGAAAGAATAAAAACCAATAATATATGTCAGCTCTGATCCACTTGAGAATTCATGTCCTGAGAAATTTCAGTGGAAAAATCTAATGTCTCATTCACAATGGCATTTGATTTGCATTCAGAGAGTGATCATTTTCCGGTCTGGCTGATCTGGGAAGGAGTTCAAAACTCACGAAACCTTTTAAATCCTTAATTTTGTTCACTTCCCATTTACAGTGAATTCTCACTAAGTTCACGGCCCTGCCTGCAAGGAGAGCTGAATTAAGAGCAAGAGCGATCTGGTTTGTACCTCTGAGAGCTTTGTCAATGCAAGAAACATCCAAATCTGTAGAGAATTTTTATGAGTTTATTTGAGTCAAACTAATGATATGTGGGGAGCAAGATCTCACGTGCTCCTGAGAATGGCAGTTTTGCGGCTTATTTAATACATTAGAATCAAAGGAGAAGACGTAGGAAGGTTCATGAAATGCTTTGACAGTGGGCTTAGGAGGCGAGAGAAAGCAAAGCAGGGAAATCTCTAGTATTGGATAAAAGGCAAAATGGAGAAACACGCTTCCTTTACCTCGGTGGGTACAAGATAGTTAATAACTAACATTTATAGCACATAGAGATGGCATTCGAAGAACAAGATAACAATGAAGCATTTTGTAGTCTCTTGCTCTAGAGTGGTCTTATACTCTGGTGCCTGCTTTCGTACCTTCAAGGGTAGAAAAAGAAAATTACTCTGACATTTCAAAGGTGTTTGTTATGATAGATGCATAAGAACAGTGGACAGGGCTCACTTAAGGCAAAGACTGACCTTTGCTGGGGAAGCCACAGGCCTGCCATGTGGCCCCCCTTGAGGTTCTTGGGTTTATGACTAGCCCTCTTTTTTGTTCACAGCTTCTGTAGCCCAGCATTGCCAAAAGTGTCCCCTGCCTGAAACCCAGCTAGGGAGTTCCCTTGGATAGCCGGTATCCCGACCTCCCAACCCGCCGTAAAGGAAAGCCTGCTACCTGTCATGCACTGATCATCCCAAATCCCAAAGAGATGAAAAGTACAATTCCTGCTCCCGAGTTGTTTGCAGTTCTGTTGAAAACATGTGCATGCACATTTTAAACAATGTCCCGGCCTATAACAAGCTTCAGGGAACATGCAGAGAACGACCAGGGAAAGTAAGCTCTGTACAGGCTGCAGCTACCGGAGGGAAACCTTGTGGGGATGGCAAGATTTGAGCTTGGCCTTAGGTAAAGAGGGGTTCTGGCTACAACGGGCCAATGTGCCTTGGTAGAAAGAAAAGGGACTTTGGAAACAAAATACCCTGCTTTTAATTCTGCTTGGCTACTTACTGGCTGTGTGAGCTCAGGCTAGTTGCTAAACCTCTCTGCTTCTCAGCTTTTTCATGAGAAAATGAGGCAGAGATACGTAATAGGTGCTGGGTAAGTTATAGACTGAATTGGGTGAAAGGGTGTGGAAAGCACTTTAGGTAAACTGAAAGAGCCGAGCAAAGGTTTGGAGCACATGGGACTAGGATCTGTGTAGTGGACATGGGGCTACTGATTGTCTAGAGTGAAAGGTAATCTGCAGAAGAGAACAACCTAAAGTTAAGTTATGAGAAAATAGAAAACGCATAGGTCAAACATTCTTGAGTTCCTTTAGTTAACTGAAATTCAGTTAATCAGAGCACTCAATTCTATTGCGTGAGGGAAATTATTGTACTCATTGGCACACTCCTGATTATGCTTCAGGTGTCAGTTTCGATGTCATATTTTTCCCTGAACTTCCAAGTCTGGGTTGTGTGTACGCACCTATTAAAATGAGTCATGATTGCTTTTCCCATGACCACCTTCCACTCAAGATGAGCTTCTTTCTTGACAACAGGTCAGACTGTGAATAGAACAGTGAATAGAATAGGCAGCGAATAGGATAGGCACTGTTCTATTCACTGTTGAGCACTTAGCAGAGAGCCTGGCTGTTTATGAAGCACAGAGTAGGTGCTTAATAATCATTAATGGATGGGAAGAAGGGAGAAAAGAAAAAAGAGAAAGGGAAGGGAGAGAGGGAGGGAGGGAAGGAAGAGAGAACTATTCAAGAGGTGGAAAGTGAGGAGATTCTGATATGAGGAAAAGAACTTCGAAAGCTGATTGGTCAGCAGGGAGTGAAAGTTGACCTTTTGCAAATCCCTGACTTTGGATTTTGTTTTGAATAGGCAAGGAATTTAACTTTCACATATTTAATTGGCTGAGAGTCACTCTACAACTGCCTGACAGAAGTGCATTTTTCTTATAAGCCCTACTTCTCCCCCTCTTTTTGCAGCTATTTTCAATTGCTTAAGCACAATGGCTAAAAGAAGGGAAGTCAACCATTCAAATAGTCACTTCTTGAAAACAGCGAGCAGCCAAGAGGACCACTTTCAGAAATATCTGTTTTGCTAACTCTCTACCCCTCAATTATATTATTTATCACTAATTCTAAAATATATTTTTTATATTTTAATACCTGCAATCAGGACCCATTTTATAATCAGTGGAATATTACAATTATAACGGCCATGGCTTTTCTTTCTTCATCACAAGTAAAATAGCTGTACTTCTTTAATCAATAATATCTTTGAATAGATGAAGAAACTGAGTCCTCAGCTGACTCAGTTTTCTGAAGGTTACCCCGTAACCTGGTAGTGGAGTTAGGATAACTCTAAATAATCACGTAACTGCAGATACTTCCTGGTAAAATTGCTTTCCCCTCTCAGTGACAATAAGCAACTTCATTCCAAGAGTGGGAAAAGATCAGTTAGGAAACCCGAATAGCAAAGGTTTTCAATGGTCTGTGTGGGATGCAGGAGGATTCACTGTTGGTCTGACTTCCGTGAAAGGTAAGCAGAAGATGTTTGCCACCAAGTAGGTTTAAAGAGACTCAGTTCCACTCCTGTAAAATCAGAGGATGCAGCAGGGACACCACGGCGGTGCACATTTCCACCATTATTCCCCTGCCTCGTCCCAGCCCTGAGGGCTTGTATAATGAGACCTTGACTCCCCACACTGGATAGAATTGTAACATGTTTTATTGTTCAGAGACCATGTGGATTTTGATGCCACTGAGCCCTAGATGGCCTTGCTTGGCCATCTGGAAGCCTAAGGGAAGTAAGTCTCTTTATATTATTCATGTTTTGAGGGTCCCACAGTCAGTCATTCCTGCTCCAAATAATGAAGGGACAGATACAAGTTTCTGTGGTGAAGCAAGATTTGGAACTCTGAGGAAAATTTTGGTCATGCTATTTATAGGCAATATTGTGCTTTTGAACATTCATTCAGTTACACTGAGTTGTTTCTCACACATGTATGTTGTCCTAGTTTCATAAACAATAGTTTCTCTTTCTAAAATTTTGCACACTCAAAAAACAATGGCTCTTGTGTGCTTATCATTTCCTCTCTGTGCCACTTTGTGGAATTTATTATGTTAAATGTGTGAAACTAAGTAAAAGAAAAATTCCTAGAATTTGCCTGGAATTGGTCATTAGGTTTGGGATATTTTCTTGGAGCTTTTATAAAACTCTTGCTCATGGGGTCTTGAAATATTATAGTGCTTGTTTCTATGTGTTACACCATGATAACAATCTACGTGTCTTGCTCTGTGGCCATACCTCTACCACTGAAATTCTCTATTTCTCTGGAGAATCTGGTAGTTCTTCTAAGATTAGACCATATGGTTCTAAAAGAGAATTAAATTATCCCTTAAGCAATCAACTAGTTTCAAAAGAAAAAAAAATCACATTCAACTAGAAGCAGGATTTAGAGATATTTAAATAAATAAATAAAATGTCATGACACAAAATAAATGTATAATATGTTGAAATATATCAGAGAAAAATTTTCTGATCACTCATTATGGTTGTCATCATCTGCACTCATTTACTAATTAGTTACTTCTACAAAATAATAATAATAGCCAGCATTTGAACCCTTCCATGTGTAAGAGCTGTTATTGGGAATTTATTCTCTGAGTCAGGATTTAGAGAACCTAAGTAATTGAGTTGTGGGCATAGAAATTATAGGAGATTCTCACTGATTTCTTTCTCTCTAGGTCTGATTTTTTTTCCCCGGGAAATCTCTCTCACCAACTTCCCTCTTCATTTGAGTGGTAATGAGGAAGACTTCAGATGATCCTGTTTCTCTGATCATAGTTCAGAGGTTGAGAGGAGACTCAGACTGGATCTAAGAGGGTCCATTCCTTAGGGAATTTGAAATTGAGATAAAAAATACTCAGTCAATTTTTGGGTAGCTGCACCTGCAACATGTAAACTACATACCTATTGCATTCCCTCATATGTTTATCTCAAGGAGAGATAGAAATATAAAGCTGGAGACAGATAAAGGACATGTGTAAAAGGGAGCAGAGTTGAAAGGCAGGAGGTCTTTTTGATGGTGTCAGAGGCCCTGTCCTAAAATACAGCTTATTTCCTGTCCTTTTAACCTCTTAATTTTTATCTTGTTTTTTCTTATTTAATTGTGAGTGAGTTTCTATTACTGGTAACCAGGGAGTCCAAAGTTACCTAAGGATAGGTGTTTAATGCAAATTAGTATCATAAGACTGTAAGATAAAAATAATCCAAATTCAAAATACATTTAGGGCTGTGCAACTAAATGAAGAAAATGGACTTTTACATATGCTATTTACCCTACTTTATATATTTTTTGAATATCCACTTGACAGCTTTTACTGAGCACTCACTATATGAAAACCATTGGAAAGAACAGTAAAAACAAACATACTTTATATTTATTCAGTCCCTGTCATTGTGTAACTGAACAAAAATGGAGGCTCAGCTGCCTGTCACTGCAAAAACCAAACTTGTGAGTCAGATGCTGGTGCAAGAGAAAAGAGGTTGTATTCAGGTGCTTTCTGATCTGGGAGAATGGCAGACTCCTGTCTCCAAGCCTATCTCCTCAGCAAGACCAAGACAAAAGCCAGTGCCCAGAATTCCTGCTCCAGTTTAAAGCACAGTCCTTTGGGCCTTCAGCAGCTGCTAAGTGGTCACAGTCCCCATCCAGGTAGCTTAACTTGTTCCTGGCTGCTATTCATTTCAGGCTATCTCTTTGGGCCAGTGTGTAAAGCTCACATGGCCATTGGTCATGTGGCTGCTAGGGTTACAAGGTCAGGTACCCCTGGGAGAGCATGTGAACACACCAGCCAGTTTATCACTAGATGGGTAAGAGAGGGTTTCCTTGTTCCCCTGGGATTATATTAGCTTGAGTGTGGGATGGACCAGGTACTTTCTCAAGATGACCAATCAGCTTCCTAAACTTTCTCTTGCTTCAGGTGGGTAGACTTCCCAACCAATCCCTTCTTTCCCCTGGCTAGACTGACAGGCTTTTTGGTCCAAAACCTCCCCCTGTACCATTTCTGACATCCATGGTGCCTGTACCTGCCTTCCCTTGGCTCTACCCCCAGTCTGGTAGGAAGGGGGAAGGGCTTTTTCCTATCCAATTATCTTGCTAGCTTTTTGTGAGCTCAGTCTAAGAGACTCCCCCCTGCCACCATCTTGGCCAATGGGGAAGACTCCCTCGTGCTTTGACTGACTGTTTTATGGTAACACTTGAGGATCTTGTCATTTAGCTGAGAGAAAAAATGCATAGGGGAAGAATTCTTAAGTATACTACAAAGCAACAACTGTATAAATGCAAATTAAATAGAACAAACTAATTGCATAAATGCTGAGGGGTGACAGAGTAATGAGAGGGTTTTAGGAAATGATCTCTAAGGTCTGTTTCAGCTATGAAATGCCATGAGGTTGCAAACAACTGATAATTGGATAAGGCAGCACTTACCAGTAACCCTCAACCTTAGGGAGCTTGAAGAAATCTGGCCCAAGACAAACCAAGATTTGATTAACACTTGAATGTTGGGAATGCATGCTGTTCTGGGCTATAGCAGATGCTTTCTTCTTTGACAGCAGCAGGGGGACTCTTGATGAGTTTAGAATTCGTTTGAAAGAGAGGAAAGCAAGAAAGGAAAGATACCAAGTCCTCGTCCAGGTAGCTTTGGCCAGGAGAGGAAGGAGAAGGCCACTCTTGCCACACCGTCTTTATGACTTTATGACGACTTCTTAGGTTGCCAAGACTGGGTAAGTCTGCTGGACTTCTACAATGTTTCCATTTGAGTTTCAAATATATATAATTTTATTTCATGTCATTCATTTAGAATATTCCCTTTGAGGAACCTTGCTTTAAATAAATACTATACATGGAGGGCCCTTAGCATTATGTATTAGGAGATTTTTTTATGAGCTGTGTAGCAGCATAAACAACTAATGACATTGCTGGGATTATCAGATTCAATTCTAATGAGATGGTTATTTGTCATTTTTTGTCCCTGAACTATAAGTTCTTGACCACAAGGAATATAGCCATAGGAGGAAGAAAACCTCTTCCTCTCTTGTTCTTAGCACAATAGCTGACCCCTAATAAGCTTCAATTGGGGCAGAATAGCTGAGGAGTTAAGAGGGTGGGCTCTCAAGTCAGAGATTTGTTTTCAAGTATTGGCTCTGCAAACTTGGACGTGGACCGTTGGTTAGTCTGAACGCCACTTTTAGTCTTATCAGTGAGTGGAGTAATGGCAGGGTGTACATTGCGTATGAGAATTGCGTATGAGGCATAGCCTGCCTGCTATGAGAAACAGGAAGAGATATGGTAAAGTCCCAGGACAGCGCCTGGTACAGAGTAAGCTCTTGATACATGGTTGCTGTTTATTTCATTTATTAATCCCTGCTATTGAGTAAACAGATGAATAGATGAATGGGTTGACAGCATTCTACAAGACAGAGGTCTTATAATAAATATTCTAACCTAGAAAAAGATATTGAAATAATCAGACAATTTTTTACATCACTATAATTAAAGGCTGTAAAATTGTTTAATCCTCTATCCCACAGAGGATTACATTTTCACCACTGTTATTAGACAGGATGGGAACAGGGCTCCACACCTTTAATTCACTTAGATTTGTGTGTAGCTGGGGATGGTGACATGCCTGTGGGCACATAGCTTACAATGCGGAGATGGATGTTATTTCTGCTGGAAGCACCCCTGAAGCCTGGAGATATTTGCTAGCTCTCCTCTGGATGTAATGACAAGCAGATCTGCAGATGCAAGATGCTATTGGCAGAGGCTGAGCTGTCAAGCATGAAAATGATAAGCCTTTTGTCTTTCAAACTCTCATTCATTTGGAAGGTGGGGGAGGCAGAATTGCCTTTGTGCTAAAGCTATAATACTACGCATTTCTACGAGCCAGAGTCTGTGGATCTTGTCACTAAACTTCCTTAGGCCCTGCAACCTAACGTGAGGACCTCCTTTAATAGTGAAACTCCTTAATAGCTTTATTTGCAGTAGCGGAGAACTAAGGATTAAATGCCATCGCTGAAGTAAAAACTAATTTACTAAAAGAGAAAAATCAGAAAAGCCACCTAGTTGTGGCTAGTGAAACTCACAAAATAATAATAGGGGGAGAAAGGAAACCTGGGGAAAATTTGGTTAATATTATTAGTTTTCTACGGCCTCTGTAAGAAAATAACACAAACTGAGTGGCTTAAAACAACAGAAACTTGCCTCACAGTTCTAGAAGTTAGAAGCCTGAAATCCAGGTGTCTGAGAGACGGTGTCCTTCTGAAATCTGTAGGGGATCCTTCCTGGCTTCTTCCTGGCTTCTGGTGGTTTGCCAGACATCTCCAGCTTTCCTTGGCTTGCAGATGCGTCACTCCTGTCTCCTTCTTCATATGGCCTCTTTCCTGTGTGTTTTCGCATCATCTTTCCTCTGTGTTCATGTGTGTCCAAATTTCCCCTTATAGAAGGACTCCAGTCATATTGAATCAGTGCTCCTCCCATTCAACCCATGACCTCATATTAACTTGGTTACTTCTATCGAGACATTCTTTTAAAAGAAAGCAACAGCCTGCGGCACTGGGGTTTAGGACTGCAGCATGTCTTTTCGTTGGGGGGCGGGGGCAGGGAGACACAATTAAACCGTAACAGGTATTCAAACGAAGCTTAAGTTTTTACATATTTTGAAAGGTTCATGCTTACCGCATTAAGCACACTTGATTTAAGCTCAGGAATTTTTCTCTCTAATTAAGTGTTATGGAATGATCAACTGTAAAAGAAGTCAGCTTGAACTCTGGGATACTAGGATGCGAAGGAAAGATCCACAGCAAAGAAATACAAGTGTCTGCGTCTTAAGAGCACGGAGGATGGGAAAGATGTTTCTAACCAGTAAGTTAGTCTTTCTTCTGGGCCTTGGCGCCCTAGCGAGGGAACCGCCTGGGTGCTGTCACAGCTGCTCTAACTGCATAGCGCCTTCCAGAACCAGGCTGGGAGGCAGTGCTCGCCATCTCTGTGAGGCGGCTGGGCCTCCCAGGCTCCGCAGGACTCTCCGCCACGTCACTCTTCAGGGTTTTCCACGGGGATGTGTGAGATGGTGGACGCTGAGGGTCTTCTGGGGTGGTTCTGAAGATCACCCTACATGCAGACATATCGGTCTCAGAGGGTGGTTGTGAGAATTTTGTGACCCTGTTGCATCTAATGCTGCTAATACAGCATCTGCCAAAACAAAACATGCTCAACAACAAGTTGAGGTGAACTTACAATATAATCAACTGTGGAAATAATCAAACTAGACTGAATTTTAAAAATCAAAAAGTTTTTGCAGTCAATATTAGGAAAAATGATAAAAACAATGGTATTTAAGAATGGCTGTTTAGGATAGACCAAGGGGTCTTACATCCCAAGTAAATTCTAATCTTTTAAGCACTATAAATCACTACATAACTATTACTTACTGCCAGTGGTGTCAATATGAAAACTTGCAAAATGAATGTAGGGAGGTGATTTAAGGGATCATGTGTTGATTGATATACTTTGAATTTTAGAAATGAGTGATCATTTTAAATTTCATTAAGTGTAGTAACTTTAAGGAGAAAGAAAATAGTGCTTCCCATTTTATTAAAAAAATGTTGTGGAAAGTGGAAGCTTCTTAGAAGCAAATGTTAAAATCAGGATGATTTATTCTTATCCACAACATTAAAATTTTCATTATACCATGTTCTCTGTATTTTGATTAATTAAGGCTTTATAGATTAAAGGATTAAGGGTTTTTTTTTAATATGGAAAGTGTATCACTATTTAGAGACAATATAACTTTCCAATATTTAAACTCATATATATGTTAGTATTAATATATATTCTGTATAAAATGCTGAACTACCTCCACATAGATTAATTATAAAAGTGTCAGTAAGATACAGGAAATGAGATATGAAGACAGAAGAATGAGAACAAGAGAGATAAATACAGGGAGCTCGCCCAGGAAAATTCTCTCATTTTAAACTTCCTGGATAAATGCTCTGCAGTTTCCTGGCCCCAGGGAGTGTGCTTTTATCTCTGTGGTTCTGTGTTTTCTGTAATCTGACTTATCATTTGTTCAGTAGATTATAAAGCATTGTGTCTTTCGTCCGTAATGCCGAGGCTGTTGCCTCCCCCCACCCTAGGAATTCTGCCCATAAATCACTGAACAGTCGCCCTCTGACTAGAAGCTAACATGTCTATAGTTGCTTGACCTTTTTTTTTTTTTTTTTTTAGTCAGAGCTCGGAAACTTCTCAGTAATGATTTTCGCCTGCTTTTCAGAGAACCATGTTGAGATAAAATTTTAACTTCTCAGGCCATAACAAAAGAAAGGGTTTCTCTTCTGTCTCTAACCGATCTCACTGCTGCTTATCAACAAATCTGTGCTTGGCAGTGGCAGGACAGAGGCTTGGATTATGAACGGAGGGGTGTTGGAAGGAATGTGAGGACTCTTGGTAGTAGAAGTCTTTAATGCCAGTTCTAACATCCCTTGTGTTTGCCCCTTCTCCTGGAATTCCTGTCCTAATTCCACTTCCCATCATTCTTCCCTCTGTTACACTTTAAATACCAGTCAACACAGCAGACCGCAGTTCCTCTTTCATGCCTCCACTTACAGCGTTGACCATTAAGGCGAAAACCCAGCAGCCTGCTCCTGGAGCCCCAACACAGTGCACCTTTCCTATTCCCTGTGTCTCTCGCAGTGGGCTTCTTAAGCCTAAAGCTATGTCAGGCAGCATTGAATTAAAAAGGTGCAGCACCTGCAGCTTGTGGGACAGTGGGGGACCAATGTCTCGGTGAGAGGAGGGACGCCTGCCGCTACCTGGGGCAGAGTAAGAGGTTGTGCTGGGAAGTAACTGAGGTTACTGTGCCAGATGCACAAATCTCTTTCTGCCTCTTGTGGAGTCTAATTTTTTCTTCTGGAGGCGACCTTGTCCCTGGGTGAAAACTTAGACAGTCTCTTGACTTTTCTGGTCACTTTTAGTGACCACACACAAAATACATACTCAGATAAGTAATTGTAATACACAGTCCCATATAATGATCAAAACTCCCTACTTGATTTTAAATTGAGATGTCTTTTTTTTTTTTTCCAGTTTGGGATTGTTGTAGGTCGCAGCAAAAATGTCTGTGATAGAGAAATGGTTCTGTGTTCAGCTGTTTTTCTAACCTAGTGGTTCACGTCTTCCCTCTCCATATCTCTATGGAGTGAAGAATGTGGGGTGAGGTGAGAAGGAAGAGGGGGCATTGCTTTTTATCAAGTGTGCACTTCTGGGAGGGGTGGCATGTGCCATGGCTCGGAAGGTGTTTAAAGTGGACTCTGATTTGTATGTGCCCCCGAAGGCTCTTTAGAACCCCCCCACCCCATTTTCCCGACCCCCCTCCCTGCCAGCCACTGAACATCTTTTTCTTGCAGGTCTCTGAAGGATGGTAAGTGTATCTTTCCTCGGGCTGGACTCTTGCTCCTTCCTCAGGCATTTGGTGGTATTGCAAAATTTTTTCTGTTACACTCTTTCTAAAGTAAAGAATGTTACCTTACATACTTTCATATTTTTCTTCCTTTTATTTATTTATTATATAAATGTAATTAGAAAAAACACTCAATATAAATTATAGGAAAATAAGTCAGATCTTGGGCACCATCCAGAAAATTTCTAAGTATATTTGTTTGTTTGTTTTGTGTTCTCATAAAAACAGGTGGTGTCAATGCCCCGAAGATTCTAGACTCAACATATGTGGAGAGTTCAACACTGCATCAAAAGTGACTTTTGCAGCACTGTTGAGTCTATTACAAGTTCATGTGGATTAAACCCAGCTCCCTGAGTTGTGTTATTTAAGGCAGCTGAAGACTTTATAACAAAATACAAAAGCCAGTGTCCACATGAACACTGTCTTTATTAACTCGTAGTGACGATCAGCCTGCGAGTGAGGTGTGCTCATTCCCATTTGACAGACGATAAAATCAGGTTGGGAGAGTCTAATGACTTGGGGGAAGTCAGTGAGCAATATTGCGGACAGACCCAGAATTCACATTCAGATCTTTCTAACTTCAAATTCCATAGTATTTATACTATATCCCACAGTGTCCTGGAATATACCAAAAGGACAGGAACTTTTAAGATAGTGAAACCCGGCCAGATATTCAGGTAAAGACGCATAGGGAGGAGGATTGAGAAAATGCCTTTGGGTGAGAGGCTGATGTTGGTTGTGACCATGTGAAGGTCACCAATTCATTCCACCTGTCTGAGTAGGCAGGTGGCCGCTTTGGGCCCCCTTCCCATTCTCTCTGATTGTCCTACTACAGGAGGACCATTTTTTGGTCAAAGGACTGGGATTCCTGCTCAATCCTTTAATTAACTTTCTCAGGGGAATGTGAAGAACAGGGTATTTAAAGTAGTGTTGTCACTGGGAATCTTTAAGAGAGGTTTCAGTATGTCGAGTGTTGGGTAATGAGGGCAACAGATGTAACAAATAAGGACTTCCTTTTAGAGACTTCAAAATAAAATAAAAAGGGAAAAGTGTTCTAAGAGAGGTTGGCCTCAAAATAAGATTTTTTAAATTTTATTTTGGATTTTTCGAGACCTAACTATGTTTAGAGGAAGGGGAAGAGGGCACCTAAAGAGAGGGTAAGAGATGAATGTTGCAAGCAAGGAAGATGGTGACATAAATATGTCACAGCTTAGAGGGCACCACATAGAGATGACAGAGCTGGCCATGAAATTAAAAAGATAATTTTTGTTTGAGTCAGGGCTAAAAAAGGAGAAAAGTGAGAGAAATACTGTGAGATGAAGAAGGTGAAAATTAAATTTTTTTTTGTATAATTAGGGTGACCATAAAATATGTCATCTAAACCAGATAACTTTGATGGTGAAAATGGCACCTTCTGGAATAGATATTGGGATTACAAACATAAGTTAACTTTGAAGGTGATGTATGTCCATCCTATAATGGCTTCAACCTTTAATTAAATTAAGGCATCTCCCTTTCTTTTCTTTCCCCAAACATCCCTTGAAAAATACCTCATATCAATGTGGTATTTATTCTACTTATTCACTTAAAAATATTTTTCAAGAACTTTTTATATATCACACAATATTCACTACACTCTGCTATATAGAGCAGAACACAGAAAAAAAATTTTTATGTGTGCTTTGAATTCTCTGTCCCAGTTTATCCCCATTTTTATCTTTGGGTGTTTTTTTTTAATTGTTGTTCAGTTGCAGCTGTCCCACTTTTTCCTCCATTGCTCTTCCCAGCCCCACTGCCCTGCTGGTCCAACAGTCAATCCCCACCCTGTTGTCCGTGCTCATGGGTCCTTTATATGTGTTCCTTCACTTGGCCCTCCCCCTTCTTTCCCTGGTTATCCCCCTTCCCTCCTCCCCTCTGGTTACCATCAGTTTGTTCTTTATTTCCATGTCTCTGACCATATTTTGCACATTTATTTCTTTGGTTGATTAGGTTCCACTTAAGGTGAGATCATACAGTACTTGTCTTTCACCGCCTGGCTTATTTCACTTAGAATAATGCTCTCCAGTTCCATCCATGCTGTCACAAAAGGTAGGAGTTCCTTCTTTCTTTCTGTTGTGTAGTATTCCATTATGTAAATGTACCACTGTTTTTTAATCTACTCATTTTTTGATGGGCACTTAGGCTGTTTCCAGAGCTTGGCTATTCTAAATTGTGCTGCTAAATAGGTTCTTTTGAACTGGTGTTTCAGGATTTTTAGGGAATAATCCCAGCAGTGGAACTGCAGGGTGAAAAGGCAGTTCCATTTTCAGTTTTTTGACAAAATTCCATACTGTTTTCCACAGTGGCTGCACCAGTCTGCATTCCCACCAGCAGTGCACTAGGGTTCCCTTTTCTCCACATCCTCGCCAGCACTTATTGTTTGTTGATTTGTTTATGATGGCCATTCTGGCTGGTATGAAGTGGTATCTCCTTGTGGTTTTAATTTGCATCTCTGTCATGGCTAGTGATGCTGAGCATTCTTTCATATGTCTCTGGGCCCTGTGTATGTCCTCCTTGGAGAAGTGTCTGTTCAGGTCCTTTGCTCATTTTTTTAATTGGATTGTTTGTCTTGGTGTGGAGTCATGTGTTCTTTATATATTTTGGAGATCAAACCCTTGTCTGAGGTATCATTGACAAATATGTTTTCCCATGTGGTTAGTTCCCTTTTCGTTTTGTTGGTGTTTTCTTTAGCCATGCAGAAGCTTTTTAATTTGATCTAGTCACATTTGTTTACACTTTCCCTTATGTCCCTTGCCCTAGGGGATGTATTGGAGAAAATATTGCTGTGTAGGATATCTAAAATTTTCCTGTCTATGTTCTCCTCTAGGACTTTTATGGTGTCATGACTAATAATTGAGTCTTTTATCCATCTGGAGTTTATTCTGGTGTGTCGCGTAAGTTTGTGGTCAAATTTCATGTTTTTGCATGTAGGTGTCCAGATCTCCCAATACTACTTATTGAGGAGGCTATTTTCTACTCCATTTTATGCTCCTGTGCACTTTGTCAAACATTAATTGTCCATAGAGACCTGGGTTTATTTCTGTGCTCTCTATTCTGCTCCACTGATCTATGTGTCTGTCCTTATGCTAGTATCAGACTGTTTTGATTGCAGTGGGTTTATAATATAGTTTGATATCAGGTATTGTGATCCCTCCTACTTTGTTCTTCTTTCTTCAAATTGCTGAGGCCATTCAGGGTCATTTATAGTTCCATATAAATTTTAGAAATGTTTAGAAATATTGGTGAAATATGTAATTGATATTTTGATAAGGATTGCATTGAATCTATAGATTGTTTTGGGTAGTATGGACACTTTAATTATGTTAATTTTTCCAATCCATGAACATGGTATATGCTTCTATTAATTTCTTTCTTCAGTGTTCTGTAGTTATCTGAGTACAGGCCTTTTACCTCCTTGGTTAGGTTTTTTCCTAGGTACTTTATTTTTCTTGTTGTTATAGCAGATGGGATTTTCCCCCTAATTTCTGTTTCTGATATTTCATTGTTGGTGTTCAAAAATGCCTTCCATTTCTGAGTATTGACTTTGTATTCTGCTGTTTTGCCAAATTAACTTATTATGTCGAGTAATTTTTTGGTGGAGTCTATAGGGTTTTCTATATACCCTATCATGTCAATGCAAACAATGACGGTTTTACTTCCTCCTTCCCAATTTGGATGCCTTCTGTTTCTTTTCCTTGTCTGATGGCTGTGGCTAGAACTCCCAATACTATGTTGTATAGAAGTGGTGAAAGTGGACACCCTTGTCTTATGCCTGATCTTAGTGGGAAAGTTTTTAGTTTTTGACCATTGAGTACGATGTTGGCTTTAGGTTTCTTGTATATGGCCTTTATTATGTTGAGGTAGACTCTCTCTACTCCTACTTTGCTGAGTGTTTTTATCAGAAATGGTGCTGTAATTTATCAAATGCTTTTTCAGTATCTATTGATATGATCATGTGGTTTTTGTGTTTCATTTTCTTTGTGATATATTACATTTATTAATTTGTATATATTGAACCATCTTTACTTCCCTGGAATGAATCCCACTTGATCATGGTGTATGATCTTTTTAATGTATTGCTGGATCCAATTTGCCAATATTTTGTTGAGGATTTTAGCATCTGTGTTCATCAGCAATATTGGCTGATAGTTTTCTTTCTTTGTTGTGTCTTTATCTGGTTTTGGGATTAGGATAATGCTGACCTCATAAAAAGAGTTTGGGAATCTTCTTTATTCTTGGATTTTTTGAAATAGTTTAAGAAGAATCAGGGTTAGCTCTTCCCTAAATGTTTGGTAAAATTCTCCTGTGAAGCTATCTGGTCTAGGGCTTTTGTGTACTGGGAGCTTTTTGATTACTGCTTCAATTTCACTAGCTATTATTGGTTGATTCAGGCTTTTAACTTCTTATTGACTCGGTTTTGGAGGATAATATGTTTCCAGAAATGTGTCCATTTCACCTAGGTTTTCAAATTTCTTGGCATGCAGTTGTTTGTAGTAATTTCTTACAGTCCATTGTATCTCCATAGTATCAGTTGTAATTTCTCCTCTTTCATTTCTGATTTTATTTATTTGCATCCTCTGTCTTTTTTTTTTTTTTTTGATGAGTCAGGTTAAAGGCTTGTCAATTATGTTTATCTTTTCAAAGAACCAGCTCCTGGATTTATTGATCCTTTGATTTGTTCTTTTAGTCTCTATGTCATTTAATTCTGCTCTGATCTTGATTATTTCCTTCCTGCTACTTTCTCTGAGCTTTGTTTGTTATTGTTCCTGTAGTTCTTGTAGATGTAGGGTTAGGTTATTTATTTGAAATTTTTCTTCCTTCCTTCCTTCCTTCCTTCCTTCCTGTATTGCTATGAACTTCCCTCTCAGGACTGCCTTTACTGTGTCCCATAGGTTCTGGACTGTTGTGTGTTCATTTTCATTTGTTTCCAGAAACTTTTTGATTTCTTCCTTGATCTCATTATTAAGGCATTTACTGTTTAATAACATGTTATTCAGTCTCCATGGATTTGACTGGTTTTGAGTTTTTTCCTTGAAGTTGATTTCTAGTTTCAAGCCATTGTGATCTGAAAAAATGCTTGATATGCTTTCAACTTTCTTCTATTTGTTGAAGCTTGTTTGTGTTCTATCATGAGTTCTATCTTTGAAAATGTTCCATGTGCGTTTGAAAACAATGTATATTTTCCTTCTTTGGGGTGAAAGTTTCTGTATATGTCAGTTAAGTCCATTTGATCTCGAGTGCTGTTCAGTGCCACAGTATCCTTGTTTAATCTTTGGTTGGAAGATCTACCCATTGTTGACAGTGGGGTGTTAAAATCCCCTATGTTGGGTGCATATATGTTTACAATGTTTATATCTTCTTGATGGAATCTACCTTTCATTATTATGAAGTGTTCTTCTCTGTAGTTTTTATGGCCTTTGTTTTGAAACCTGTTTTATCTGATATAAGTATTTCTGTCCTGGCTCTTTTTCTCCTGTCCATTTGCTTTGAATATTTTTTTCCAACCCTTCACTTTCAGTCTGCATAGGTCTTTTATTCTGAGGCGGGTCTCTTGCAGGTAGCATATGTCAGGGTCATGCTTTCTTATCCATTCAGCTACCCTATGTCTTTTCATTGGAGCATTTAATCTATTTACATTTAAGGTTGTTACTGATAGGTACTTATTCATTGCCATTTTCTCCCTTTGTAGCTGTGTTCCTCTCTCTCTCACCCTTTTCCTCCATCTTCTTAAAGCAGTCCTTTTAGCATGTCTTGGTAGAGGTGTAGTCTTTTAGCTTTATTTTGTCTGGGAAACTCCTTATTTCACCTTCCATTTTAATTGAGAACCTTGCTTGGCAGAGCAGTTTTGGCTGCAGGCCTTGGCTAGAAAAACATTTTTGTAACATATTTTATTAGACTTTTTGTATCTGAGTTCTCAATAAAAATAAATTTAAATTTATTTTTTCATAAATTATACACCTGTACCATCAAATTAATATATTGTGTTCATTTTACTCCAAAAAATAAAGTTTAAAGGTGAGATAAAGATATAACATGTAATATTTTAAAATTGTGTATTCATTATTGACAAAATTATTTCATTCCGCATGAAATACTAAACTTATTAGTAGTGAACCTATTACAAATATTTCATTATTTTTGAAATTATTTGCAACTTGAAAGAAGATTTACATACTGGTGTCTAGGTAGACATAGGTGCTTGGCTTTAATAATATGCATTACTAGAAAAAAAATGCCCAGAGGCACAGTAAATGCAAATAGTAACATTCACTGAGGCAGTATTTACAATGTTGGATATCAGTCCATAGCTCAAGGAAGCTTGATTTTATTTTATTTTTTTGCCTGATTTTGAGTCAGAACCCATCATGTCATCATCGTGTCTATTGGTTTTCGCAGCTGCAAAGAGTGCACGCCTGTGCCTATCACACCTGCTTACGTAATTAGCATTGTTGTCAGTTTTCCATTTCTTTGGAGGAATATTTTGAATCCATTAGTCTATTCCTGAGGTATATTAGTTAGAAACAATTAAGTGACATATCTGGGCCCCAAAAGCTACAGCACACCATGATACGCTAAAAGCTAGCAAATGACTGAGGAGGCCACTGTCACCCTGCTGTCAACCCCTCTTCCTTCCAAACGCTTTGTGGACTATGTGTGTTGTATCACTACCTGATCTGGACTAAAATGGTCCTACTGACAAGCATAGGCCAAAAAGAAGTAGAAATGTGAATTTTTATGTCCTTTTCTTGTGCCCCTTCAGGTTGATTATTCATACTTGGGGGGGTCAAGGGCAGGCATGGGCTTTGATGCCATACAGACAGTGCTCTAACACTTAGAAGCTCTGTGATCTGGGACAAGTTTCTTCATCTTTCGAAACTCAGCTAGCTCTTTGCTGTATAATGGTGATAATAATATTTGACTCATTTTTTTTGACACTTGATGAAAGACCATGCCATGAAAGAAATCCAACCAAGAGTCTAATACGTGACAGGTGCTCATGGACTCATGGGCTGTTCCTCTCCCTCCCTACTGCCCTTCTTTCCAAACTACTTTTCTTGCCTAGCTCAATCATCCCGCTGCCCCCATGCTTTGCTTCCATGTTTGAAAAATGAATGAAAAAGTGAAACTTAGTGTATTTGACTAGCTGTTCTGAGTCCCCACATTTTCTCATGCAATGGCAGTTTGCAGGCCTCTGCTCTATTTTAGAAAATAGATAAGGGGACTGTCCCCAGGTTCATATATGCCACTCATTTTTCCCAGGACGCATCAGCTAGAACAACATATGAGGTCACATTAAGAGTAATAGCTCAAATTTCACCAGGTTTGCTGGCTCTCCCTACCTATTGGCAAAGGACTTATAACCTCCTTGACAGCCCACATGCCAATATTTCTGGGACTCTCTAAACACATTTGGGTGCCCTAAATGTGCTTACATGTGGTTTTACCCTTGACACGTGTAGCAGCACTGGCTAGTATGGTCTTTCCTTTGCTCTTCTGTGCATGATGTCTCCCTGACGCTGTTCTACATACCCTCTCCTGGCCATGGGGTCCCCCTTCTCCATGCTTCTTGAGTGGCAATTTCAGTCCCTCCTGTGACTCTGCTCAGCACAGTTGGCAGGTGGACTAATTCACCACTGAAAACCTAAGCTTCCATCTTACCAAAGCTCCTGGGGTCTGTGCCAAGGGAATGAAGAGGGGACAGAGTTGAGGGAGGAGATGGGTCCTCTCCCCTTTGCCTGGTGTTCTGGTAGGGCAGGATCACAAGAGATACATTATATAACTTAGTAGATATGATTATTTTAATTAATAATTATAGCTCCATCTTCTTTCTTGACACACATGTGTCCAGGAGGCTGGGACAGAGGCAGTTCTGACAGTATTTGCCATGATTATCCAGGATCCTTACTCCAATGTGATAATTAAGCCTTTGTTAGGTGATCAGCTCATTTCTTCACTTCTTCCCACAGTATAAGTTTCCTAAAAGTAGACGTCTCATCCTCTATCCAAAAGCCATTTGGACAATCAGATTATCTAGCTAACAGATATACATAAGCCCCAGAAAACAGTGTGGCTTAAGTTCTGGTTCCAAGGGACTTCTTGACATCAAGCTGAGAAGCTTTCATGAGTACTGTCTCTCCAAGTCACCAGCAAGCAATAGTTCAACTTTGTCCTCATTATGATCTTCATCCGTGTCAGAATCATCATCATCCCAACAGCCACCATTTAAGTGCTCCTGACCAGTGGGATGCTGTACATGGCACTATTTAATTAAATAGTGCACGATATAATTTCTTAACATTAGACTTGCAGCAGGTGAACATAGCCCAAGTGCAAGATGAGTTTCTGCTAAGTCAAGTTCTCTTTGTTGCCTTAGACATTAGTAAAACCTGCCATACTAATGCCAGGAGGCTTGCAGTGAGCAACTAGAAGCATAGGCCATAGAGAAAACATAACATAACTTGTATAGATTTGAACCACCAAAAGCATTTCAGAAAGTCTACTAAAAATGTACTTTTGGCTCCAAATGATGAAGCCTTCAGTTCCACTATAATTTTCACAAGTTTGTTCTGCATAATCCATTTAAAAGGCAAAAGTAACTTATTTTTGGTGCATTGTGCATTTTAATTAAATACCTTGGAAGCATCAGCATCTCCTCCTCTTTTTCTCCCTTGGAAAGAGCAATATATAATGAACACATTGACATTGAAATGAGTAATTAATATGCAGCTTGTTTAGTCAGTATGAATCAGCATTTTGATGATGTCTTGTGAGGATAGGATTATAATTGGCAGGATTTCTGCCTTAAAGTTGATAAGTCTGGATTCTGGAATGTGCAAATGCGTTAAATAGTACTGTTAATTTGTCTTACTAAGCATAGAGCTGTACAAGAGACAGTAAAACTTTTAACAGAGAGAAAATGATAAAACCTAATTAAGTATATACTAGCTTTGAAATATTTAGGTCATTATAAATTTGTGGCAACTCTTGAATTATTCAGAACCATAATTTAGAAAACCAGGTTAGGACTTCTTCTGTGATATGTTATCTATAATACTAGTATATTCTTCAAGATTCACCTGCTATCTTCTCATTGAACTCATAATAATTGAAACTCAAGGTGCTGGTTAACTTTTCCAGTTACCTGAGTTGCTTTCTGCAGTATTCTTACAGAAGGCTTAACTCAACCAAGCCTAGTTTGGAATCTGTGTCTCTCCCCTGAATGTAGATTGCTTTCAAGTGTGGCAAAGAAGTTTACCTCTGAGCCTTTGTATGGTCCTTCAGTGTAACGTGCCCTCCTCTCACCTCCCTATCAACTTCTTTATCTCTCTCTTTAGGAACTCTGCTACAATTTCCATGAAGCTCTTTCTTGATTAATCCTATGTGAATCCTAATCTCTACTATGAAAGATTGAGCAAGTATGTTTTTTGGAACACAGCTCTTTGATGCCCTGGGTAAAGAGTTTTAGGAATAAAAAACTGAGGGAAATGTTGCTTTTATTATATGCCTCTGGGAGACTAACAACATGTCTTAAAAGTTTGTCTGTAAGAATCTTATCTTGATTAACTTATTTGATGACACATTTACATCCCTAGGAACTGTTGGTGTGTGGAATGTGTTCTAGGAACGAACTACCACAGCTGTGATAATTTGGTGTTTGAATTAAGATTGCTGATACTGTTTTCAGAGTGCTCAGTCATTCCTCTGCATTTGATATAAAGTGCTTCAGTGATGTTATCCCATCTCCCCAGGCACTCACGTGCAATCCGCTCAAGGTGGGCTTTTAATTCACATCTACCAGATGAAAAACTGAAGGCTATGGTGACAGACGTGAAAGTTGCCATTTCTGTTTGGATTTGAATGGCTCCCTTAGATTTTTAATAAATAAGAACTAGCAACGTTGTTTATTATACTGACCCTGCCTGTCCCTTCTTTTACTTCTCTCGTCACCACCTCAGTTGCAAATGCTGCTAAACACATTCAACTTCAAAGCCTTGTTACGCCTTTTATTTTAGTTCCTATTGCTGAAGTCTGGCCTTTCCTGGGTGTGCAAGTCACAGCTGGTAATGATGGGGACCAGATGATGCCCCAGCAGCACATTAAAGGTTTTTTCCAGGATGTGGTTTGATGGTTTTGCTTGGGTATTTTGTTGTTGTTATTTTTTCCTTTGGAATGCAAGTTGTGGCCAAGAATTATTTCCCTGATTGCATTTTTGCTATCCCTCTTCATTATGGGGGTTGGAAAACATACAGAGACATAGGGGATGTGATTGTAAACTACTTCTAAAGCTAACTGGTAGGCTCTTGTAGGGTGACTTTTAGCTATGACCTTTTATTTACTCAATAAATATTCTTCCATTATGTCTGAAGCACCATGCTGATATCTTGAACTTATTTTAACAAAGCATCATTATTCTAGAATTTTAAAAACTTAAAAGTTTATAGGTATAATTCTTTGACTATTACAGAAGAAAGGCTTGTCCTTACACTGTGTGTTCGCCTCATAATGTAGTGGAATGTGCAGAAGTTTATGATCACTTTGAAATGCACTGTGTACAGTATATAGGCTATTACTATTTAAAGTATGGATTGTTTTTTTCTCATTATAGAATTGCTGTGCGCTTATTATAAAGAATTTCAACAATGTAGAAAAGGACAAAGAAGAAATTAAAAATCATCCATAATCTCACCACCACGCACATCTCACTCTTTGTTTCATGATTGGGGGAGAAAAGAGAGATAAGTAAAATCAATACCCCAGCCATTTATTTCAGCACCCTAACTAGGCAGCCTGCCTGCTAGCACTGGTCACTAGACTCAGAACCTGTTAATGACTGCATATTGGGTGGGTCTACATCCTGGAGCTACTCAGTCCTGAGGTGCCTTCTTGTTTCTACATTCATACTTTTTAGGTTATCATTACTAATTCTCTGGACTTAAAACTATATTTATCCCCCAATTGTATATCTCCAACCTGGCCACTCCCTGGAGTCTGAACTCGTACTCAGCTGCTATCTTAAGATCTCCATTTAGATATGCATTGAGATATACTCTCAAGCTTAAGGCCAAAGCTTAATCCCAGGTGTTCCTTTATCTAGACATTTCCGCAGGTGATTTTTTTTTTTTTCCATTTTAAGGAGCACCACATTAACACAGTTGCTCAAGTCAAATTCTGCGAAGCCATTCCTGATTGCTCTTTTTCCTTCCTCTCTCCCCCTCGTCTAGCATATGTGAGTCTGGAGAGAGAAAGATTTGGGATAATGCCAGATTTCTCTCGGCCAGGCCATTATTAAAGAATGTAATTTATAGGGGTCAGTTCTCCCTCTGCTAGAAGCAAATGGAATCCTGTCAACTTCTATGCTGGGGGTAGGCATGACTTTGGCAGAACAAATATTTTCCATATTGGAATAAAGGAGGAACCCTTATGGATGACCTAGCAATATGTAGCAGACTTCAACAACTGCTGTTTTTGGCAGCAGAAATCAACCCCAAGGACTGACGTTTTCAAGCAGCAGCGTTCCGAGTAGCTGCCAATAAGAGTGTTCAGCAGGTTGAGAAAGAAAACAGAGTTCCCAGCAATCCAAGGAATGAGGAGAACCTGGGTCTGAAGAGGTCAGAACCCAGAACAGTAGGTTATGTTTTTAAGGAGACATATAGATCCATTTCCCACCTTCTTCCACAAGGTACTTGCTGCAATGAGCTGCTGGGTAGGGGTTGGAGGAAGGAGTGGAAAGAAAGGAAGGCAGGGAGACTCCAGGGAAGTGCTCCTTCATGGGGACTGTTAACTTCTGGGAGGGACAATTTGTGGTTGTGCAAACTGCCACACATTGGGGGACATTTAGCATCCATGATCCTGCATGCCAAAAGTAAATTCTAGTAAATGCCAGATGTGCCCATAAGTCGTTGGGATAACCAAAACATATTTCTGTGGACCTGGAGCAGTCCCAGTTTCCTTGTAGTCTCTTGAGAGAATCTATAAGGAAGGAAAGAACTCTAAAGAGAGAGATTTGAAGGAATGAAGTGTGTGTGTGTGTGTGTGTGTGTGTGTGTGTGCAAGAGCGAGAGAGAAATATAGATATTGGTGAGAGATCTCTCTTTTACTGACTGGGGTGGTCAGACTTAGGAGGATATGGAGACTTACTGGGTCAAGAGAATCCTCAAGGATTCCTAAGAGAGGGCGGACAGTCTGTCACCAGGGTCCTTTGGGAGAATTCCTCTATCCTTAACAGAGAGGATGTTTTAGGGTCCCACCAAGATTAGATCTGTTTTGCCATATGCATCCAAAATCCTGTTGGTGTAGGGTTCTGTTACAAACCCTTAAATAACCAAAGTGTGTGACACACAGGAGCATCTGTGATGTCATTTTCTCTGTGATACATTCCCCCGGCCTGAGTAATGTTGCCTAAAACACATGCTGAAACTGCCTGCAGCCTGTGCTTGGCGCCAGGAATCACATTGCTGCTCTCACTCATGTAGAAAGATGGTATAAGGGATCGTCTTAGACAGCTTAGGCTCACACCTGCCATGAAATTTAATTTTATAAATATACCAACGGGCACCTCCCCTTGGGTTGTTTATTTCACTTCTCTGAACCTCAGTTTTCCTATCTATAAAACCAGGCTATTGATACTCATTTTACAATGTTGTAGCAAAGAATGGATAAAATAATTATGTAAAGTATTTGGTACACATATTGTGGCTTGATAAACATTAATTTCCAAACTAGTTGGATAGTCTACCTCCAGATGATTACCTGGAGCAAGGGAACTACTTTTTACTAAATGACCTTCCATAGTTTTATAAAAGTCTGTCTTCTTCGGCTTCTTTCCATCCTTCCTCTTGATAGTCTCATGATTTGGCACAGCTGGCACTGGAGGAATGAACCTTACCCTCACCCAGGTAAACTGATTACACATCATGCTGCAATTTAAGCTGGAGTATCAAGTATGTGGGGATGTGAGCAGGAGAAGTGGTTCTGTAATTTTTATAGAGCAAAAGAAAGGGCACAGTATACATTTCAATCTGGACATCAAATGCCAGTTTAGTTCTAACAAATTGGTGGAAACAAAAAGGAAGAGAAAAAATTCCACTCTAAACTGATTTGTGCTTCAGGCAGCACCAACGTATAGACTCCTCATTGTATCACTAAGTAGTTGTTTGCTGTCATGTAACATAACCTGGGCTGCCAAACACTTTGAAATATCTGCAAAAAACTCACATAATTGGAGATATTTCTTAAGAGGCATGCAGGAGTTACAGAAGTCAGGGGTGTCAGTAGCCATATACACATTAAGAGGATAAAAATGAAGTTGGGATACATGTGATCGGACATCAAAATGGAACAGGCTGTTAAGAGCTTCTTTTTGCTGTTGTTCTTCCCTTCACATATTCATTCTTATACAGACAGCTTTCTTCTCTTTCCCCCAAGCCCCCGTGTATTTGGTGCTTTTCTCATCTTCCAGCAACACTGTGTCTATAGTCCCCCACCCCACTCCACCCCAAAATATCCCTTGAATAGTACTAATATTCATGTATCACAGAATATATATTAAAAACCATCTTTATAAGTTTATATAAAACACGAACCTAAAAAAGACAATTACAAGAATTGCTGAAGCGGAAAATGTAGTGAAGTCCCAATGTTCTCATTTACTAATTAACCCAGACAAAGCACACTTTCCAAAACTGCTTTCATTTCATGTAAGAGTGCCAAAATTAATGAACTATTCAACTAATTTACCTCAGCTGGAGTCTCAAAATGTGGTACCTAGTTCTTATGAGCAGTACTTTCATTTTTTTAATAGAAGCAGAAAACCTGGGAAAGGCGCCAGTAGCTTCTGCCTCCCTTCCAGTATCTTTTCTCTTGGCCCTGAGGTTAAACATGCTCATCACAGACTTAGGTGACCTCATAGGGGCTGAAAAAGAAATTAGAAACAGCAAGAGAGGCAAAAAATAAATACTGGATCATTGCTAAGATATGTGTCATTCTTGAGCAAAGTAATAATAGCTGAGCATTAATTAGACGCTTAGGATACGTGCGTGAGCCCCTGCATGGAGCGCTTAACAGGCTCTTCTCTCGCCCTCGCACGGCGCTAAAAGGTAGGTAATGACGATGACAGAAAACACCCAGGCGGCACTCATTCCGTGTTGGGTAGAGTTCCAAGCACTCTGTAAGTGCCAGCTCCGTTGGGCTCTGTAACAATCATGTGGGATAAATATTATTAGTATTCCTTTTTACATATAAGGAAATTGATGCAGCAACTTGCCCAAGATCACAGTGAGTAAATAGCGGACTTAGAATTTGAACCCAGGGGGAGTCGATGCCAAATAACGCAGGAATCACTCAGTTGTCGTGTTAACAGCCTAATTACTCCTGAGTTAAAAGGATGATCGGCATTTTATACCCGAATTTTTCGCAGACTTTGTATCAGAAGTTTATGTCTTCAGGATTGCCAAGATTAATATTGCTGAGGACAGAAGAGAGACCAAAATAACCTAAGTAGGGAGGGAGTGAAAAGTGATACGTGCAGAAGATGGATGAGGATGTGGCCTGTGAAGGGAACAAAACATGGAAGGTGAGAGAAACCATGTACCCTGATGAGGGTGTGCTCTCATGGAAAATGTATTTCATGCCTTTATAATGTCTTCAGCCAGTCTCCTAGGGATTTATTCCAAGCTGATTGGTGGCCACGATGGCGTCCAAATAGCCAGCATTTTCTATCTAGACCAGGTTCCTAACTGCCTGCCACTCTTGTGTTTTTTGCATCCTTTCCCCACCTATTATCCAAGAGGGAGCTTTTAAAAGTGTAAATCAGATTATGAGGCTCCCTTGTTGGGAACCATCCAAAGCCTTCCATCCCCTTCGGAATAAATGCGGACTCCTCGCCCTGGTGCCCAGGGCCCTGTGTGGCCTGCCCTTCGCCACATTCAGTGGAACGTTTCAGCCTCGAGGAAGACGTTACCTGATGAGTATACACTACTTAGCAGCAAGTGTATTCCTGACTATAACATTGTCCACTATCAAACATGGAGAAATTTACATTCACATGCTCAATAGTTTCCAAGATTTAATAGAAAAATCACTCATTTTTTCCCGAAATAATATTTTATTTCTCGTGTTTGCCTCTGTGTACCACCCCCAAACAGTATTGTAAAAGAGTTGTAAAATTATAACAATATATAGTCCCAGTGTATTAAGCGAAAACTATATATCAAATCCTTCCTCGAAAATCAGTGATGCACACACATTTGAAATATCTTTTATCGTAGCCCCTGAAAAAATTATATGTTGATTGTAAAGGGGATCAGAATACTTGTATACTACCCCCAAATAGGCCACTTTGGACTAAGGGTTATTTTGAGCTGAAGGCAGATACAGGAAAAGTTCTCTACCATCCTCTCACTTGCCTAAAAGCAAGGCATAAATTTCATTTTGAGGAAGGAACTCCCCTCCCCTTGCCCACCCCTATATCAAGGAGAGAAGAATAATTTATCATTGAAGATGGGGAGTAGACACCAAATTGAGTTTGCATAAAATAGACCTTATCTTCCATTTGTTCCCTTGTGTATTTACTAGTAACATCCCCACAGTTTATCATTCCTTACCGCCCAAACCCTCTTTGTTTTGTTAAAAGGATATATGAACCCCTGAATCTAACTGTTTTGTTGAGTTTTACTTTATTTCTGTGAATTTCTCTGCATGTGAGTATAGTACATTTTCTCCTATTAATCTGTCTTTTGTTAGTTTAACTTTCAGGCCCCCAATCATAAACTAAGAGGGTAAAGAAAAAACTTTTCTTCCTTAACGAATGCATTTATAATTGTAATAGGATATTGAAATGAAACTGAGACCTTAAATATCATACTCCAAAGGAAGTGCTAGACCACAGTCAGAGTTAACACAGTTGTGCCAAAAAAACTTGACCTTTCACTCATACTGAGGGCATAACTGGAGGGTTTTTCGGGAAGCAGTTAGAGAGCACTTTCGGTGAACTTTTGGGTCCTTCTCCGTCCTCTAAAAAGAGGAAGTACCCACAGAGTACTACTTACTTCACCTCCATTTAAGAGAGATGTAAAGGTGCCAAATAAAAACAAATTCAGACTTAAGTAAAGAGAGGCTTAATTTAGAAATTATTGTAATAGGGAAAACATTCTGATCTCAGGATTTGCAAGGGTCTCAATAATAATTTTTTTTAAAAAAGGCGTTCTTTTATGGGGAGAAGTAAAATGGACTAATAGAAACTCTGTGGGCAGCTGGGAAAGTGGTGGGATGAGGAAACAGCATGATCTGGGAAGTTTAAGAGAAAATGTTTCTCTCTGAGATGATCAGCCAATTCTCAGAATAAGCTGTTAAGAGGGATGTTTTTCTCCTTAGGGCTTTAGTGCTTTGCTGAGATTTGCAATCAAGCCAGATTTTAGGGGCCTGTAGGGAGGAGAGAAACCTGGCCAAAGTTTGGTGAAGCCAAACTTCAGTAGGTAGATAATAGGCAAATGTAAGCCTTTGATCAAAGGGAATCATTAGAAGAGCTTAATGCATTTTGGGGGGCAGACACAGGGGACTTGTGTCTGCTTTCTGTGTGAGAAACACGTAAAGTGAGAGGGTGGCTCAAGTGGCCTGTGGCAGCAGAGATGGCTACCATTTAGGAAATAATTGCACTTAAAGAATTAGTTGAGTCGGAGAATGTGGAAGTTTTTCCTGGCCTTCTTTTGAAAGAGGTCTTAACTAAGAAGACCATCTGGAAGAATGAATGAATGGACTTTGGCAAAGACAAGCTGATGGTACCACTGGGTTCTTTGAAGCCAAAACAGGAGAGCAGAGGTTCCTCTTTAACAAAAGAAGAGCCCGTGGGAGGTTCTCAGAGACTGGGTCTATGAAGAACTCATGAGTGAACTTCAGAAGAGAAAAATTAGAATTCAACACTAAACCGAGCTCAAAAAGCTGTGTTTAGATCAGCCCACCAGTACCAAACACGAACATCCCCTTGCCCCTCCGCTCTCCTCCTTCTCCCTTCTTCCCCAGATGTCATACGTCAGTTAGAAAAACGTCATAAATCAGTAGCCAGGTTTCTCCTGGCTTTTAAATTAAAAGAATTATTGACTCCAGAGAACCAAACAGGGAAGGCAATGGCTTGGAGCAAAGGAGGCATATGCCAACATTCGGGAATATTCAACCTGCCAAATAGAATTACCTGTGTAAAAGTTATTTATCCAAAAGTGCTGTCAAAATAAAGGATAAACTTTCAACATATATACAGCATTTTTAATTATTAAAAGTCATTGTCTGGAGCATTTCACAAAACTAGATAAATAACCCAAAAATTTATATGGAAAAAAAGACCCCAAGAGCCTCAACAATCTTGAGAAAGAAGAATAAAATTGGAGGTATTATCTACCTGATATCAAAGTATACTCCAAGGGTACAGTGATCAAAGCAGCATGGCACTGGCATAAAAACAGATGTACAGATTAATGGAAAGGAAGAGGTGGTCCAGAAATACACCTATACCTATATGATCACTTAATGTTTGCCAAAAGAGGCAAGAACATAAAATGAGGTAAATATAACTTAGTCAATAAGTGATGTTGGGAAAATTGGACAAACACATGCAAAAAAGGAACTAGACCACTCTCTTACACCATTTACAAACTCAAAATGGATTAAAGACTTAAAATGTTAAGACTCAAAACCATAAAACTCCTAGAATAAATCATAGGCAATAAAAGCTTGGAAATTCTTGCCATGATATTTTTTTCTGATATATCTCCTTGAGCCAGGGAAGCAAGAGAAAAACAAATGATGCCACATCAAACTAAAAAGCTTTTGCACAACAAAGGAAATTATCCATAAAATGAAAAGACAACCTGCTAAATGGGAGAAGATATTTACCAATGACACATCTGATAAGGGTTGATGCCCAAAATTTATAAAGAACTCAGACAACTTAACACCAGAAAAAGAAACAACCCAATCAAAAAGTGGTCAGAAGACCTGAATAGACACTTCTCCAAGGAACACATACAGATGACCAATGGATATGTAAAAAGTTGTTCAACATTGCTAATCATTAGAGAAGTGCAAATTAAAACTGCAATGAGCTACCACTTCACACCTGTCAGACTGACTATCACCAATAAATCAACAAACAAGTGTTGTCAAGGATGTGGAAAAGAGGGAACTCTTGTGCACTGTTGGTGGGAATGCAGATTGGTGTAACCACTATGGGAAACAGTGTGGAGGTTTCTCAAAAAATTAAAAATGAAACTACCTTTGACCCAGTGATGCCACTTCTGGGAATTTATCCAAAGAAACCCGAAACTCTAATCTGAAAGAATATATACAGCCATATGTTCATTGCAGTGTTATTTACAATAGCCAAGATCTGGAAACCACCCAAGTGACCATCATTAGATAAGTGGATAAAAAAAAATTGTGGTACATTTACATAATGGAATACTACATGGTTGTATAAAAGAAGGAAATCTTACTTTTTGCAATAGTGCGAATGGGCCTAGAGGGTATTATGCCGAGTGAAATAAGCCAGTGAGAGAAGGACACATATCATACGGTTTTGTTTAAATGTGGAATCTATTGAATAAAACTAAAATGGAAACAGACTCATAGACTCAGAACACAGGCTGACAGCTATCAGAGGGGAGTGGGGTTGGGGTGCTGGGTGAAGAAGGTGAAGAGCTTAAGCAGTGCAAATTGGCAGTTGCAGAATAACCACAGAGACGTGGATTATAGCATAGGGAATATGGTCAGTAATATCGAGATAAATAGGTATAGGGCCAGGGGAGTACTTATAGCAGCAGGGGGGGTTACTTTGTAAATTATATGATAATCTAACCACTTGAAACTAATTTACAGTAATAATGAATGTAAACTATAATTAAAAAATAAATTTCAAAAGAAAACCACTGAAGAAAGGAAAGTCCTTGTCAAATATATTAAGTAAATATATTAATTGTCCTTTAATCACTGCTAAGGCCTTGCTGCCTGTTTACACCATAATGGAATCTCCCTTTTGTTTGGAGAATATTTTTTGTTAACACTTGGTTAACAGATAATTCAGACTCTTAGAAAACTATTGAGAAGCATGGAAACTGAAACCATAAAACAGCTGAATCATCCTTGAGGACTGAATGCCTTTGACTGGAGTCCCAATTAACAAAGTATGGTGACGAATCACATCAGTTCTCTTTCTGTTATACCAAGTACCCCTAGGGTTCCGCCTTTCAGAAGCTTCCTGTAGTTCTTTGCTATAATATTTGGAAGTCTCCACATTGCTTTCTTTTTGAGGGGCTCCCTTGAGGTACAACATTAATGTTATCCATTGCCAACACCTAGCTACCATGAGGACAATCGATAGTCTATTCTGGTCGTGATCAAATCTCTTGATGTTTCTGTGATTATGCAGTCTCCCGGACTGGGAGCAATCGGACATTGACAGATTAGCCTCATCAGTTACCTGCTGTGATCATCAGCTTTCTGTATATTAATAAGGAAAAAATAGCCTGCTGATTGTCATTTAAATTACATGAAGATATATTTGTCTTTTGGAACTCCAAAGCACTTAAGAGTGATGTAAGATCAAAAATCATTAAAGAAGGAGAAGAGTTGTTTCGGCAAACATCTCCCAAGAGGCTGAAGTGTGACTCTGGCGCAGTTGAGAAGGTGAGCACATTTTGTACTTAGTCATTACAAATATGCAACACAATTTAATCTAGCAAATATTTATTGAGCACATACTATGGGCAAAGTACTATGTTAGGCACTGTGGGGAAATAAGGAGACAGGGGGACTATGAACCTTAAGAGTCAGTTATTGAAACCTACATGTAAATAAACATAACCCAAGGCAGACTATAATGTATGATGCAAAAAAAGACTCTGAAAAGACCACTTTATGTTAAAGCAATTAGGAAAGTCTTTGTGGAAAGGGACAATATCTGAGCTGCCTTTTTAAAAAGCGAAAATGGGAAGAAGAGAATTACAAAATTAAATAAGTGTAGTATCAAAGGCGTGAGAATGGGTGTGGTAGATGCTAAAAGGTGTTCCTACCAAATCCTCTGGGCACATTCCTTTCCAAAGTACACTGGCAGCTCCTTACTGCCAGGTAGGCAACTCTCCTAAGAGCTTTCTCTGGCCATGGGGCATGATCAGTGATCATGCAGGGCACGCTGGGGGACCAGGGAGCTGATGCCCCTGGGAGCAGCTCCAATCAGCGACAAATAGTGGGACAACTGCAATGCGTGTTCTCTGCCATCTCCTGGAGATATCCAGCAGGATTGGTTCTCAGTTCCCCTGGGTGGATGATGCTCATTAAGTTACCCTACTTTGGATTTCTTCCATTTCCTGCCTCACTTCTCCACTCCCCTGACGGGTTCTTAATGTGCTGCTTAGTGATGGGAATACATTCTGAGAAATGCTTCATTAGGCGATTTCATCATTGTGCAAACATCACAGAGTGCACTTACGCAAACTAGATGGTACAGCCTACTGCACACCTAGTATATATGGTGTAGCCTTTGCTCCTAGACTGCATACCTGTATAGCACGCTACCATACTAAATACTGTGGCAATTGTAACACAATGGTATTTGTGCACTAAACATAGAAAGGTTCAGCGAAAATATGGTATAAATTAAAAGATTATAATGACCACTGTCACATATGTAGTCCATCGTAGACAGAAACGTTGTTATGTGGCATGACGGTACTTGCATACTTGCACTCAAATCCTTGTAACGGGCTGTGTTTCTTAGAAACCCCACCTAAGAGAGAGGACAAGCACAGGCAAAATAAATAAACCAGCAATCGTCCAGCTTGTTCAAAGCAGACAGGTATAGAGGACAAACAGTGTGGAAGCAGTAAAATTTTGTGCTTTTAACTGTTGTGCCAGGAAATGTGTAAAGCACTTTTACATATTCTGTCTTATTTCATAATCAGGAAGCCCCTGTGAGTCAGGTACTACTCAAAATCAGAGGTACAGAGGGTTCAGGTGCTCAAGATCACACCTTTGTCAGGTGGGGAAAGAAGAATTCAACTCTAGTTCTCTGAGATACAGAAACTAGACTCTGGAATCCAGTGCTCTTCGGTCCCCCTAACATCACTGAAGGCGTTAATGCCACTTTGGAGAGTTTCAACCTGCTAGGGAGCACTGGGCAGCCGTGGAATTTTCAGAGACAACTGAGGAACAAGAGATGACCCTGGGACGGTTGGTGACTCTGATAAGAAAGAGAAGGGAGTTAATACTGTGAGCAAAGTCATGGTCTGGAGACATCAGAGGCACTCCGGACATTCGAGGCCCTGCCCTGACACCGCCGGTTCACCTACAATCCATGTGTGGCCAGTGTTTGGGGAATTCTAACATTGAGATTAAGGTTCTAATTCAGTAGTTCAGAGTCTTGTTCCCATCATTACTGTTTTCTGAGAGTTTGAGTGAAGTCAGTTATCTCCATTCTCTGAGCCTCAGGCTTGTTATTTGTAACAATACAAGTTATTTCATAGGGGTGTGAAGACTAGCAGAACTCGCAAGTTTAAAGAACTTTGCCTTCTGTCTGGAATGTTCAATGTGTGTCAGCAGTATTATTAAAGCCAGGAATTGTCTTATGCACATAGGCTGACTCTTTTTTTTAGGTCTCACAAAACTTTGTCTCTTCATCAGCTTCCATGAAATTCAAGCAGACTAAGTGTGTTGTTGCTTTTATTAAAGATTTGTGGGACTAATATATGCAATGACTATAGAGCTGAATTTTTGGCAACTTGGGTCCTAATAAGACCTGTTTCTCTGACCCTCTATTATTCAGCTGTCAGTGTCCTGTGAGACAGCCAGACAGGGAACACAGTGGCAGTAGTAACATGGGGAATGTACCGTGGCATGTGCGTGATAAGGCCCACCCTCTTCCTGCCCTGGGAGAAGCTTTAACGGAAGCCCTACGGAGGTGGGTTCATTGGTTCCCCTGCTGCATTTTGCCATGGGCGGGATTGTGCATAAGTCAGAAAGGACATGTTTAGCTTCTAAAAGGCAATCTTCTAGAGTAATCGACAAGTTAAGGGTGCTGACTCCAAGTGGCTTGAAATTTTACCTATTAAAAAACATTCTTCTGTAATAGCCTTTACATTCACATAACGTCATTTTTTGTCTTAAGTAAAATTTGGAAAATGGCATTTCTCCAAATTATTATCCATATACTTGTGGTGATTTTTCACTGCAGCTCAATTCAAGGAGGTGCAAAGGGTGTTTTCAACTTAACCTCATCCTTGTGCTTGGCGTTACGGAGGAATCCAGAGAAATATAAGCCACACTTCCTTCCTTAGAAGCTTATAATTTCATCAGGGAGAGGAAAGGAAAGAACTAGCATGTGTTTAGTGCAAAGAAAAAAGATATGACTGTGGGTGGGAATGCTCTAAACAAGTGGTAGTTGAAACTTGAACTTGAGAGTGTAAGATGGCTGCAATGTAGGTGAAAGCTGAAGATGACATTCCTGGAGCAAGGAGCAAGGAGCAACGTAACAAAGGTGGGAAAAGAATAAGAAAGATTTGTGTAGGCAGCAGTGAGTATATTGGCCTGCCAGGGCTGGGGATCATTGAAGGAGGATTTGGGAAAGGGAGGTGCACTCAGGTTGGCTAGGGCTTTAGCTGCCAGGGGGAGGCAATGTCCTCCCGACATTGTTCCAAGTTACCGTCTTCTTGTCTACGCCGACACAACAGGATCCAACTGGTCTCCTGGAATCCAGTCTGTAGTGTTTACAGCAGATGAACTGTGTCGCCTACCTGCTAAATCCTTTCCTAGTTTCCCTTTGCTGTTCGGAGAAGGACAAAGGCTTTAACATGGCCTGTGAGGTTCTTCTGATCCAGTTCCTGCAGATCTCCACAGCTTTGTTCTGTTTTCTCTGTGCTCTCATCAATTCTCCCCCTCTCGCACTCTCCCTTCATGCTGTTTGTTCAGCCATCCTGGCCTTGATTCAGTTCCCTAGTGATCCCTCCCATGCACCAGAAGCCTTTGCTTGTGCTATTTCCTCTACCCAGAAGGTTCTTTCCCTCCACTTCTGTCTTTGACCTAATTAACCAATTTTTTATCTTACACACTACAGCTTACATGATACTTCCTAGGGGAAGATTTCTCTGGCTCCCAAGACTATTACATATTCTTAAAACACCCTAAGCCTCTCCCTCATAAGACAGAATCCCAGTTTGTGCTCACCCGTTTATGTGTGTGGCCATCTTAATGTCATCCTCTCCTACTGGACTGGAGGCACCCATGCTCACCATTGCATTGACCGTACTTAGCACAGTGCCTGGCAAAGAGTTGACAGAGATCTTTTGGATTGATGGGTGTTTGAAGGAGTGGATTGGTGAATGAATAAGAAGAAATTTACTCATCAGAATTTGAGTCAGATTTGATATCTACCTTCTGATTATTATCAAGTTTATTTGAGGAATATCAGTTGCTTATTTTATTTAAAAGCTTCCTATGTCTCTCTTCAGGCAGTTAGCTTATTTTTAGAACTACTATTCATGAGTTAGGAAACCAATTCTTCAGCAACCCTTATCTGTTACTCTTCTGAGTCTGGCTTGTTTTAAAAATGAGGAGAGAAAGGTAAACACTCCAATTTTGTGGTTCAGTTCACATTTCAGTTTTTCTCTTCTCTCTCTTATTCTGAAGAATGTAAATGGTTTGAAAAACCAAACGTTTGCATTTATATAGCTTTTTTTTTTAAATGACATGATTTCTAAGAGCTTTGAAAACATACTTACAGTAGTATTTCAAACTATAAAAATATATCTACCTTAAAGCTCCTTTAAGATCTAGAGCCTGTTAACAGGTTCACAATACAGCAACAACAATTTACAGTACAAATGGAGGGTTCTAATTAAATCCTCTAAATTGACTAATGGTGAATTCCTCCAAGAAGCACCCTTCATTCTAAACCCAAACAATGTTGATGTCTCTTCAAAGAATATATGGATTTAAAGAGCTCTCGTTTGAAAACAAGGACTAGAAACATTTGCAAATAAAAAAGGGCAGGATAATATTTACTCTGCTTTTTCTAAGTTCTTGAAAAATGTAATTGGATCTTTCCTAAAATATACATATAAAGCTATAAATTTTTCTTCAAGCACAAGTTTTTGCTGTCCCCTGCAAATTTTGATATGCTGTATTTTAGTTATTTTCACTTCAAAACATTTTCTAATTTCCGTTGGAATTTCTTTCTTTGACCCATGGGTTCTTTTCAAATGTATTGCTCAGTTTCCAAACATTTAGCCATCTTCTAGTTACTTTTTAAAGATGTTTTTAATGATTTCAGCTTTAATCTCATTGTGATAAGAGAACATTCTCTGTATGATTTTGGTTCTATGCAATTTGTTAAGACTAACTGCATGGTCTATGAGCAAAAATTTACAATTTTTGTAAATGTTCTGTGGGCATTGAAATGCAGATTCTTAAATGTGTGCAGTATTATACATATGTCAATTAGATGAGGTTTCTTAGTAGTGTTATTCAAATATTTTATATACTTCCTGATTTATTTTAGTCTGTTTTGTCAATTAGTGAGGAATGGTTAACTAAAATCTCCAACTATACTTGTGTATTTGCCAAGTTCTTTTATTAATTCTACCAGTTTTTACTTAATATATTTTGATATTAGTACATTAGTACATATACATTATTATTGCACCTCCTGGTGTGGTTGGTACTTTGATCACCATAAAATGTCTTTCGTTATCATCTTTCTTTAAACTCTTTTTTTGTGATCTTAGTATAGCTATTTTATGTTTTCTTATTTTTGTGGGAGGGTCATATTACATAGTTTTACTATTTCCACCCTTTTTACTTTCAACTTGTCTCTTTATAGTAAATGTGTCTCTTTTAAGCAGCATATAGTTTTAAAAAAAATTTATTCTCACAGTTTTTTAAAAAAAATTAGATTATTTGGCCTGTTTACATTTAATATGTTTGTTGGTATATTTGAGTTTTCTCTTTGTCCCACCTAATATTGATCCCTGGTTTCTCCTTTCCAGTCATCTGTTGGGTCAATGTAGTATTTTATTTTATTTTCCTATTTCTTTCACTCTTCTGGTTTGTTAAAACACACACACACACACACACACACACACACACACACACACACACATATTCATTGGTGGTTGCACTGGGGATTATAATATGAATTTTTAGGTTTTGTTAGCATTGTCTGTAATTAAGTACTTTAAAATTTCCTAAAAGTGCAAGGACGTTAAAACACTTGAATTCCATTTGAGTCCTTTTTTCTTTTTATGCAATTCTTGATGTGCATTTCCATTCTGTGTACATTTTAAGCCTAACATGTTATTGTTATTGTATTATAAAGTCAATATTATGGTAACTTAGATTTTTTCACACATTTACAGTTTTCAGTGTTCATTCTTTCCATGTTTCAAAATAAAATAATTTTCTTTCTACTTGAAAGATCTTTCTTAGTATTTCTTTTAGTGTAGATCTTCTAGGGGTAGAAAATATTTTTTGATAAAAAATATATATTGACTTTATTTTTTCTTTGGTGCATTTTAGAAAGCTTTTAGTTCTTAAATCATTACAAATGCACAAAAAGTTGCAGAAATGGTTTAGAGAGGTCCCATGTAAGCTTTATCAAGTTTCCTCCAGTTGCTACATTTTGCATAATTGTGATAGGCAGAATTTTAAAGATGTCTCCTAAGATTCCCAGCCCCTAATCATTTAAACACCAATCTAGGTACTGCTGTGAAGGAGCTATGCAGATGATACAAAGTTTATGGATCTTAAAATAGAGATGTTATCATGAATTCTCCAGGTGGGCAAACTCTGATCACTTGAGCCCCCGACAGCAGAATAATTTCTCCGAGTGGAGTCAGAGAGACATGCTGGAAGAGAAAAATGAGGAGAAAGGGGTCAGAGAGACTCAAAGAGTGAGCACTTAAGCTGCCACTGCTGGCTTTGAAGATGAATACAGGAGGCCATGAGCCAAGAAATGATGGCAACCTCTGGAAGTTAAGAATGACCTCAGCCAACAGCTATCAGGGAAACAAAGACCTTTTTATTGCACCAACATGAACCTGAATTCCACCAATAACTTTAAAGATCTTGGAAGTGCATTTAACCCAGAATCTCTGGAAAGGAATGCAACCCTGCCAACATCTTGATTTGGGCTCCATGAAACCAGGAGCAAATAATTAGCTGAGCCGTACTGTGCCCAGACCCCTGACCTACAGAGTTGTGAGATAATATATTTGCATTATTTAAGGCCACTAAGTTTACGGAATTTGTTATTGACACAAACAAATAAAAACTCAAACACAATAACTTTTATACAATATCAATTCTAGGAAATTGATATTAGTTCAATGTGTACCATTCTATTACATGTGTAGATTCATGGAACTGAAACCAGAAAAGCTGGCATTCGTGCTGCCTGTCACCACCAGACCCAATAAGTAGTGACAGGGATTGAATCTTTATGGGCGCTTCATTCAGATGGCCGGCGATCTGAGAAGACAGTGAGTTATCTATCCTAAAAGACCATCTTACATTTCCTTTCAAGCCAGCCTTTTTTATAAGGATGAAAAAAAGAAAAGTGTAGGTAAGAGATTTGGAATTCAAGGGAAAAAATGAAGGTAAGGGATTTGGAATTCTGGAAAGCTGTTAATCAGATAAAAGCTGCAGCCTGGCAATTTTCATAACATCATTTCATCCATTGACCGGTGATTCTTTTTCTGGGTCCTGCGTCCTGTGTCCTGGGTGATTCTCTTTGCCTGTGTCCTGGGCAGCAGGATACCTCTCCCTCGAAGACAACAGCTCAGCTACATCTTGATGGCTCGTAATCCCCTCTGAAGCACAAAGGTGGGGCTGCTTGTGGTCTGCTGGTGTCAGGGTGGGCCGTACTTTCAGTTGCTGAAACAATAACTTTTTACGTGCATTAACTACTGAGCTTATTAGCTATTACCCAAAACTAAAATTTTCCGGCTCTTGAGTTCCCCCATCAGAACCACTAATCCAATGAAGACACAGAACTATTCCATCACCACAAAGACCACCCTCCTGTTATCCTTTTATAATCACACCCGTCCCCCTATATTTCTAACCCCTGGCAACTATGAATCTCTTCTTCACCTTTATGATTTTTAACATTTTGAAAATGTTATATAATTGGAATCATATAGTATGTGACTGAGGATGGCTTTTTTCACTTAGTATAATGCCCTCAAGATTCATTTAAGTAGATGCATGTGCCAGTAGTTCTTTCCTTTTTTCCTTTCTTATTGTACTAAAACCACACACAGCATAAAATTTATCATTGTTATGATTTTAAGTGTACAGTTCAGTAATGTATATTCTCATTATTGTGAAACAGACCTTTTGAACTTTCATGTTGCAAATCTGAAACTCTATACTCATTAAGCAGAAGTTCCCCTGCCGCCGTTGGTAACCACAATTCTACTTTCTGTTTCAATGAATTTGACTACTTTAGATCCCTAACATAAGTAGAACTGTACCATATTTGCCTTTTTTGGTGACTGATTTATCTGAGATAGTATAATGTCCTTAAGGTTCACCTGTGTTGTAAGTTGTTTCCTCTTTATTGCTGAGCAGTATTCCACGGTATGGACATACCACAGTTTGTTCAGCCTTTCACCTATCAAAGGACGTTTCAGTTGTTGCCAGGTTTTGACTCTCCCAAATAAAGCTGATATGAACATGTGTATACATGTCTTTGTGTGGACATAAGTTTTTATTTCTCCGGGATAAAATGCTCAGCAGTGCAGTTGCTAGGTCAGATGGTAAGTAAATGTTTAGTTTTAAAGAAATTGATTGTCTATTTTCTGGAGTAGTTTATTATTTTATATCCCCAGTAGCAGATATCCAGTATCTCTACACACTCACCAGATTTAGTATTGACACTTAAAATTTTTTTAGTTATTCTAATAGCTGTGTGCTGATTGGTCATTGTAGCCTTATTTGCATTTCCATAATGGCGAGCGACGTTGAACGTCTTTTTGTGTGCTCATTTGCCATCGGTATATCCTCTTTGTTGAAATATCTCATTATGTCTTTTGCTCATTTTCTAACTTAAATGTTTGCTTTTTACTTTCAAGTTTTTCAGAATTAAAAAAAATTATCTAGATATAGTTCTTTATGAGACCCGTAGTTTGCAAGTTATTTTCTCCTAGTCTTTAGTTTGCTGTTTCTTATACTTCAGTGGGTCTTTTCAGAGCAAAATTTTTGTTTCAATCTAGTCTACTTTATCAACTTTTTTTAAGAATAGTGCTTTTTATATCATGCCTAAGAACTCCTCACTAAGGGTTCTGAAGGTTATTTTGTTGTGTACTAAAAGTTTTATAGTTTTATATTTTTCATTTAAATCCATGACTCATTTTGAGTTCATTTTTGTGTAAGATCAGTTTAAGTTGAGGTTTATGATTTTGTCAACGGATATCCATTATTTCTTCAAATAACTTTTTCAGTCATACACTCTTTCTCCTCTACTTGCAGGACTGCTGTGTGTGACACATATTTGATATTTTGTTATTTTCCTGTAAGTTTCTGAGGCTCTGATCATTAGTTGTTTTAAGTCTTTTTCTCTCTTTTGCCCAGATCAGGTAATTTCTATTGTCTTATTTTCCAGGTTCACCATTTTCGTTTGTTTTTTCCATTCTGCTATTGAGCTCATACGGTGAGTTTTTTAGTTTGGTTGTTGATTTTTCTTTATGTCTTCTATTCTTTGTAGACACTTTGTGTATATATATACACACACACACACACTATATATATATATATATATATTTGGCCATGATGCATTTTTTTCATTTGTTTCAGTTATGTTCATAATTATTTATTAAAGCCTTTTTTATGATGACTGCTTTAAACTTCTGGTCAGATAATTCCAACTGCTGTGTTACCTTGGTGTTGGTATCTGTTGATTGCCTTTTCTCATGCAAATTGAGATTTTTCTGGGCTTTATTATACAAAATGATTCTTAACTGCACCTGCACATTTGGCTGTTGTGTTGTGAGACTGTGGATCATAGTTAAATCTTCTGTTTGGGTTGGCCTCCTTGAATACCGGGCTGGTGGGGAGAGGAGGGTGCTGACTCATTATTGCCAGGTGAGGTGGAAGTCCAGTTCTCCACTCACCATCTTTTGACACTCCAGCAGGGGAGAGATTCCTCATCATTGCCAGGCAGTTATGGAAGCTTCGGCTCTCCACTAGGCTTTCATGATACCATGCCGTCTGGGAAGCACAGAGGTGCTTTGTTGTTGTGCACGAGTGGTTTCCATAACACTCACACTGGAGCCAAGGTGGTGGGATTAGTGGGGTGGGTCCGGAAGTAGGGTAGGCCTCACTACTCCTGGGTGGTGGTAGAATTCCTGATTGTTCAACAGGCCTCTTCTGACACCACCCCAGTGGGGAGTCTACCTCATTACTGATTGGTGGAAGTACAAGATCTCCCCCATGGTTCTACTGACACAGCCAATGGAAGGGGGCTGGTTACTAGTTGGTGGGAATGAAAATGCCTGCTTACCACTTGGCCTTCTCAAACATTACAATAAGGGGAGTTGGAAGCATGCCTAGTTATAGCTCCGTAAGGTAAAAGTCTAGGCTCCCAGTCAGCCTGTGTTAGCGGAAGCGGGGTTGGGATTCAGGTGTTCCTGTGGTGTTTGCTTTGAGGATGGTAATGAGTGTATAAAAGTTTTCTGTATTTCTAAGCTGCCCCCTTTTTAGTCATCTGGCTAGAAAGAGTAGGCTCTTCTTGAGACTCTGTTTGTTGTGCCCATTGGTGCTCTAGTTTGTTCATTCAGTTTCTTTTCTCTGAAATAGTTATTGATGCAGATCTTGAATGTTTGTAACACAGATTGCCAGAAATTGATAATAAAAAGCTTTCTACAAATGTTATTATGGAAGGATAAAGCAAACATTTTCAAAGTATAACTAACTTAGCTATCTCAAAGCCAAAATTTTACTAGGATCAAATGCTTCTATTTTATGTTCCCAATGGATGTAATCTTTTTGTTTTAAATCCATGAATCTTTAGAATGTGTTCAAGTCAAATATTTATTTTCTTAACACTATTTTTTTAAACATGTAATACTATATAAAGTATAATAGCCATTTTCTTGATATATATCAGAAATCATGGTGGGAATAATACAACCTGACAGCACAAAGACCTTGTTGAGGTTCAGTATTTAGAGTCAAATACAGTTATATTCTTTTTTAATTTAATTTTTACAAAAGCCCCAATATTATATGAGTGACAATGGGGAGTATATAGTATGGAAGAATATGGCATATCATTCCAAGTCTTTGGCATGAGAATCTCTTTGGAAAAAACATTCTCAAGTACAGGCTGCATGCTTTTCAGGTATTTGTCTATATTTGATATTCAGGTAGGGAGAATTCTGGAATAAGGTACATAATCTTAGTATATAATAAACAAGTAGCTGAGGATTTTTTTCAAATAAGAACCAGTAAATAATTACATCAGAGATTTTTGCTCTTTGAAGTAGGAAAAAAAAGGCAATGGATGCCAGATTCAGACATCAAGTGTTCTTCTCCTAAAATTCTTATGTTGTTAAATCTTTGCAGATTAGTGACTAGAGTTATGGGCTCTGGAACCAGACAGAGCTTGGTTTAATTCTGACCTCTGCTACTTATTAGATGCTTGACCTCAACAACTTATTTAGCCTTTCAAAACCCATCTATTCATCTAGAATGGTCAATAGATGTAATAATTATTTAATTAGATGTGGTAATAATTATATTACAGTATGAAAGTATTACACTTGGAAAACTTAATGGAAGAAAAATAACCATGTCTTTAGAATATATCTTTCTTTGGAACCTCTTAAACATCAAGTAAAAGAAAATGGCCCCTTTCAGGGTAACATCTCAGGATTTCTACTGACACCAAGCCCTCTGTTCTGGGAGACCCATGTGTTGGCACTATGACGGTGGACACTATACATTTTGAGTTAGGATAGCATGTGATTCAGAAAAAACAACCACAAGAAAAGATAAATAACAGGAATGTATACATCCTGGAATAGCAGGTCAAACCTTGTGCATTTTGCAGATGACAGTACAGAATAGTGTGCTGGTTAAAAATGTGAAGACTGAAGTTGGCCTGCCTAAGTGTAATCGCCTCCACCAATAGTCAACTCTGAAACTTCAGAGAGGCTATTTTACTCCACCTCTTGTATCCCAGTTTCTTCATATGTGAAACGGTGATAGTAATAGAATTGTGCATATTCAAAAATTTTAGCAGATGTAAAGCCGCAGAACATTGCCTTGTATATAGTAAGCATTCAATTAATATTAGTTACTATTGGACTCTGACTACATGAAATAGCACAGTATAGCAAGGCCTAGTCTGTTCTATTCCTACCAGATAATTTATTTAAATTTAAGTTAAGGAGCAGATGAAAGAATGAGCTTTTCAACAATCTTCATGTTTTTTAGTATGTGAAGATAACTTTTGTGTGCTAGCTACCTTGTTTATCTTCATTAGAGAACAGGAAAAGGTTGCCTCCCTATGTCCCAATTGAAAAAGAATAATTTCCAGTTAGATTTCATTCCTATTAGTTATTTCATTTTTATTTGTTTTTCTTAACAAATAAAGCAATGATTGTGGAGGACCGTCCACAGAGTCGACTACAGATGTACCCGTTCTGGTTCGCCCTTTAAGATGGAAAGTGGGGCGAGTATTTATTGTTACCCAATATTTTCAACAGTTTGAGAAAAGAAGACTGAGAGACTAATGTGTGTAACATCTAATTATTGCTTAATAATGTCTTTAGGAGAAAATGAACCGTAGTCTCAGACTGATAACTATCTCTTTGAGATCTGATCTTTCATTCCATTTCGTGCCTCACACAGCGGCAATCCGTGCAGAGCCTGGCAAAGACAAGGGCTTTTCTCTTTTGGATAAACACATCCACATGAAACGGCATCACAGTAGCTTTATACAATCAATGTTTTGACTATATCTGCATTTTAAAACTGTTTTTATTGGTATATGAATAGACTTTAAAAAGAGTACTCAATTTTTAGGCATTTTTTCTGAGTTAAATGTATTGCATTTAAAAATACTTTATTGAGCTATAATTTCACACAAATAAAGATATCTTCTTGAAATGTAAAGTTCAATGAGTTTTGACAAATGTATGCACTTTTATAACCATCACCGCAATCAATATCTATTACATCTCTATCAGCTTTCTTTTTCCAAATTCCCTTATGTCCCTTTATAGTTAATGGCTACCCCCATTCTCCCAACCCCTAGGCTCAGGCAGCCACTGATTTTATTCCCTCATTTTAGATTTTCTCCCTAAAATTTCATGTAAACAATATCTCATTTATACCTCATTTATATTCTTTTGTGCCTGGTTTACTTCACTTAGCATATCGATTTTAAGGTTCATTCATGTTATTGTATGTATCAGTAGTTTCTCTCTTTCTCTCTCTCTCTTTCTCTCTCTCTCGCTTGCTCACTGTGTAGTATTCCATAATATGAATGTACATAATGTGTTCACCCATATACGCCTTAAAGGGCACATGGGTTGTTTTCAGTTTGGAGATACCATGAATAAAGCTGCTATGAACATTTGTTTACAAGTTCCTTTGCTATTGTGTTTTTCCCCACTGACTTTTACATACATTTATATATGCGTGAAATACTTTATAGAACCATAAGAGAATATATACACAATAGAGTTACAACTCCCTTGCTCTCATTATTTTAAAATTTCTCTCTGTTTCTAAAGATGTGATATTATCCTTTAGGTATTGGGAATGTAGCAGTATGCAGTTTGTTTGGTAGTTACCCAGGACACATGGGAATGGCTTAGTATTTTTAGTGGTTGTTTATACTTCTTTTTACACGTCTCCCTCCTCTGTGACATGTTTGGCAATGTCATGCCTGAAAGGAAGTAAGAATGTAGAGCGTATTCAGTCCTTCCTTGAAGACCAGATTTTAAAATTTTTCACTGGGAAACTTTCTGCTCCTCCTGTGTTCTCTTTTCAGCTTTAGCTCCTTTTACAAGCTTTTATTTATTGACCTCCTGGTGTTTCCTTAGCCATTAGCCTCAGCAGTAAAACTACTGGGAAGGAGGCCAGAAGACTCAGCTGTAACAGGGTAGACTTAAACATTTCAAATCTTCGTTGTTTTTATCTGAATCCACAAAATACGTGAGATCGGTCTATAGTCCACATAAGAATGGGAATCAGGATCAGTGACTCGCTTGCTCTTCATATTATGGTAAAATTCCAACGTTTTCTCAAGCTTGGGGCTCCCCTTCCTTTAGTTCCTTTGTGCTTTTACTATCACTTGAATTCTTTTATTTAGGTTCTGGCTGTCATGAATATTGCCCTGAAATGCCTCCATGCTCAGTAATTGAAATCTCAGACACAGCAATGTTCTTGGAAACTATTCAAACCTTCAAAAATATAAACCCTGCAAAGCAAAGGCCAGTAGATAGAGCAGCATTCAGACTTTCAGCTCTGTTTGTTGTGAGAGATTCAGAGCATTCAAACGAGGTATCACAGCAAAGGAGTAATTACTGAGCTCAATCGCCTATTGTTAGGATATTAAATTAAGGCCAAAAAAGATACCTAACTAAGCTGCCTTTTAAATAGAGTGAGTCATAGCCTAATTGATGTGAGGATCAAATAAATACTTTGGAACTTCTTTAACAGGAAGAGATTTCTTTGAATTTAAATTTCATTTAATGGAATTCATGGAATATCTTCAAAATTTCCTATAAATTATCCAATAAAAAACAAAAAGGTCTGGAACAAGTTTAAATCATCTTTTAAAAATGGGCGGTGAAACTCTTTTTCTTCCGGCCTACCACATGAGAGGGGAATGTGGTGCTATAAATTCCCCTGTAATTTTAGCTCTAGAGATGTGGGTCTGGAGGAAAAGGCCTAGGTACAGAGTCCATGCTGGCACAAAGCTGTCCAAAGCACAGAAGGAGGTAGCTTTCAAGAGTTCTTAACAGGATGCAGCTAAATGGCGGGACTTTGCTATAGCACGTTAAACAAATCAGTCCCAGAGTAAATGTTCATTCAGTTAGCCTGTGATTTTGTTTTTCTTATGAAAGGGTATTGGTTCGGTGTGTTCTTTTTACTTCTTTGATCTCCAGTTTTTTGGTTTTTTGTTTTCGTTTTTTTACTTATAGATTGCTTTTTGTCATGCAATGACAATTTAGAAGAGTTTCTATCTAACTATTAGGCAATTTTGATGACTTTTGCCACTACCACTAAATTTCTTTCAATCATGTTGAGAGAGCTTTACTGGAGGCCCTAGCATGATGTGAAACATGCAGAATATTTGGCATCACAGAAAAGAATTTGAATTCCTTCTCTGCTACTACTAGAGGTGTGTTTTTGATTAAATAGTTAGCGTTTTGATCCTTTGCTTTCTCACTTTAAAGGAGAGTATAAAAATCCTTTACTTAAAGGAATGTTGTATGATTAAAAGAAATAAAGTCTGCAAAGAATCAGGTATACAGTACATGCACAGAATAGCTTACTTCTGCCACCCCCTCCCTTTTTTTTTAAGAAGGCTATTTTCTAGCCTTTTCCACTCTGAAAAGTATTCCTTTCAGATTGACTGTGCCTCTGGGTACATTCCAGAGGCAAATTCTGTCTGCAAGAAGATACTATCATTATAGGTCTTATATTTTTACAATTTTTATATCAATGTATAACCCTCAGTTAAAACTACACATCATATGAAATGGTAAGACAATAAGAAAGAAAAATAGAAAAAAAATAGACAACAGAAAGAGATAAACTTGGCTTCAAATAATGGAACAACCAGACATAACACTTAAAATGAATATTCTTAATGAATTCAAGGAGAGAAAAGACCAGACTGGGGATTTTGGAGAGCGTTGTAATTCTTAAAATTCCAAAACAGGTTATAAAATTGAAAAACAAAATATCTGAAATTGTGAACTCAACTTGTGGGAGTAAAAACAGATTAGATGCAGCTGAAAAAAAAAAAAAACTAACTGGTGGTAGACCACAACAAAATATATAGAATTAAACCCAGAGAAGCAAAAGAATATGGAAAATAGAGGAGAGGGACGAAGACATAGAGTATACAGTGAGAAGGTCTCACATGTACCTAATTGGAATCACAGAAAAAGAAAGAATAGTGCAGAAGCAATATCTGAGGTGATGCCTGAGAATTTTCCAAAATGAATCAGAGGCATCGATCCTTAATTTTAACTCTACGTATTATATTTCTGGGCATTATCTGGTTTCCTGAATGGATATCAAGGGGCCAGATAATATAATTTACTAGAACTAGAGAATTGGCTGCTCATGAGTTGGACTTAAAACAATAAGAAATGGGAAGTATGTGGGAAGATAAGCCTCCCTTCCGTTCCTTCTTCCATTGAATACTTCTAGGTGTGGTTCATTTTTTTAACCCTCATAAAGAAGTTATAATGCCAGAAAGTAAACTCAGCTACTGAGGAACCTATCATGTCTCTTGTCAGCTTTCTGTAATAACCAATATGGTGATACAGTTCCTTACATTCCTTATGTATTCTCTTGTATCATTTCTCTTTTTTCATACCCATACCACCCTGGTTTTGCACTTCTCCCATGGTTTTGCACTTCTCCCTGGTTTTGCACTTCTCCCATTAATGGCACTTTGACCCATGTCACATTGCCTACTTTCTTGAGGACCTAAACTGAGGAACTCTATGAACCACATGATTTAAACTTTTTTATTAAAAAATACACCTAAGTACATCATAGTATAAGTTCTGGAAACCAGGAAAAGATCTTAAAAAATAAAGACAGATTATCTTCAGAAGACCCACTTCATGACTTACAACAGAGTATTCAAAAGAAACAATGGAAGTGAAAATACAATGAGACGCCATTTGCATTGCTGAAAGGAAATAAGTAATAACCTAGCTTTTATGCATAGCAGCAAAAAATTTCTTTATGGACAAAAGTGAAATAAATATATTTTAGAAAACAACAGTAAGAAAATTTATCAGTGGCAGACCAACATTAAAAGAAATATAAAAACTTATTTTTCAGGTAGAAGAATTAGATAGATAGAAGCTTGGAAGTAGAAGAAACAATAAAGAGCAAAAGATTTCATAAGTATGTGGGCAAATCTATGATTATTGTCTGTGTAAGACACTATCTAAATTCCCACTGTTTACAAAATAATGATAATAATGTCTTGGTTATTTAAAATGCATATAAATTTTAAAATCGATTGTTGAGAGGCGGAGAAATGGCAATAAAGTATTCTATTGACTTTGCATGGTCCAGGAATAGGGCAAAAGTACCAGGTAACGTTATACTCTATGAAGTAATGAATGTATATTATAATCCCTTGGGTCACTACTAAAATAATAGTAAACTAAGCAATTTGGGGGGTTAAGGGAGGGAATAAAAAATCAATCTAAACAAAGGAAAAAAAAGAGAGGAAAATGTTACAGTATCTGGTTCATAAAAAAGAAAGTTCTGTGTGTGATAGTAGATTTAAACCATTTTATTAGTGATTTTATGCAGGTAAATGAGCTCAATGGTCCAATTAAAATACAAAGATTGCTAGTTAGATAAAAAGTAACACCCCCAGCTATAAACAATTTGTAAGAGATGCCTCTCAAGTATAAGAATGTAGATAAATTAAAACTATTGATGAAAAAATACAAAAAATTATTAGCTAAACAAAAACTATTTTTTATTATCATCAGATAACATAGATAATATTTCCACAGAGAAAGAAATATCATGATATATGGTACTATATGTTTGACCTCATCAATATATAATAATTATAGTATACATTTAAAATATAGTCTCAAATATATAAAATAAATGCTGGCAGAAATAAAAGGAGAAATAACAAAATATACAATCAAAATGCTCTCAATAATTAATCAAGCAGATAAAAATTAGGTTGTTTAAATAACTCATGGATCAAGGAAAGATTACAAATGGAAATTATGAATGTTTTGAATTAAGTAATAACAAACAACATCTATATATTATCAGGTGCAGATAAAACATATTTGAAGAGAAAGTTATAGTCTTAAATGGATAACTTGAAAAAGAGAAAAACCTGCAAATCAACAAACTAAGCATCTATTGCTAAAGTTAGAAAATGAATGGCAAATTAAGTCTAAGGAAATGTGAAGGAAGAACATAATAAAGAGCAGAAGTTAGTACACAAAATGAAACATACATTGGAGAGAGTTTACAAAGAATAGACTGGTTCTTTCAGAATACTAATAAGATCATATATCTAGAAAAAAGTCTAGGAAAAAACAGAGGAAAGGTTTAAAAATTCTAGAAAAATAATAGGCATAAATAACCAATGTCAGGAATAAAAAACAGGCTTTAGCAGATATCCTGTGTGTATTCAAAATAAAATATAAAATTGTTTAAAATATTTATATGACAATATACTTAAAATATAGGTGAAATGAACATATTCCTGGAAAATTATAACTTACTAAAACTGACACAAAAGAGAAAATGTGTATAAGTGCTATAAATATTAAATATCTTGACTCTTTAATTAAAAACTATTCCTCAGATAAAGTGCTTCACTAATTAATTCTGTCAAATATTTTTAACAAGAAATAAAAAAGCTTATGCAAACATCCCCAAGAGTAATGAAAAAGAGACACCTTACAACCTGTTTTATGAAGCCAGCTTAAGTTTGTGAACAAAATCTGGCTATGATACAATAAAGAAAAGAAATTACAGATGAATTTCACTTGTGAGTGTACATGAAAATCCTAAACAAAACAATAGCAAGAAATATGCAGCAACTATGAAAAGAGATAATCTATCAGTTTGAGTTGTTTGATTTTTCAAATATAACTGATATGAATTAGCATATTGACAGAGGAAAGAAGAAAAGTAATATGATCACATAAATGATGCAAAACAGTTTCTGATAAAATATAAAATTTATTCATGAAAAAATTTTAGCAAATTGAAATCAGAGGAACCCATCTTTAATTTAGTATCCATATAAAACCTATTGCAAATATAATACTTAATGGTGTAGTTCAAAGCTTTCCCTCTGCTTTAAGGAGTTACAAAAGAGAGTCTCTCTTTATCTTTAATCTTTGGCATTTTAATTATGATGAGTCTTAGAGAGAGCCTCTTTGCATCTATCTTGTTTGGGATTCTCTGTGCTTCTTGGACTTGCACATCTATTTCCTTCAGCAAATTAGGGAAGTTTTCTTTCATTATTTTTTCAAATAGATTTCCAATTTCTTACTCTTTCTCTTCTTCTTCTGGCATCCCTATAATGTGAATGTTGGACCTCTTGAAGTTGTCCCAGAGGCTGCTTATACTATCCTCATTTTTTTGGATTCTTTTTTGTTCTTATTCTGGTTGTTTTTTTTTTTTCCTTCCTTATGTTCCATATCATTGACCTGAATCTTGGCTTTATCCACTCTGCTGTTGTTTCCCTATACATTTTTCTTTATTTCAATTAGTGTATCCTTCAATTCTGACTGGATCTTTTTTATGCTGTTGCGGTCCTCACTAAGTTCTGTGAACATACTCATAAACAGTGTTTTAAACTCTGCATCCGGTAGACTGAATATCTCCATTTTGTTTAGTTCTTTTTCTGGAGGTTTGCTCTGTTCTTTCATTTGAGCCATGTTTCTTTGTCTCCTCATTTTGGCAGCCTCCCTGTGCTTGTTTCTATGTATTAGGTAGAGCTGCTATGACTGCTTGTCTTGGTAGGTGGCCTAATGTAGTAGGCATCCTGTAGGATCCAGTGGCTCAGCCTCCCCTATAACCTAAACTGGGTACTTGAGGAGCACCCTTTGTATTGGCTGAGTACACCCTCCTCTTGTAGTTGAGCCTTGATTGCTGTTGGCAGTCTAATGGGAGGGATTTACCCAGGCCAGTCAGCTGCAAGGACTGGCTATGTTCATTGACCATCAACCTCTGCCCTCTGTGGAGGATCAGCTGCACAGGGGCAGTGTGGTCATGCTCCAACCTTGTCTGTAGCTGTCCACTGGGTTTCAGGCTCTGGGGTTTGCCTGGGTGGTGTAGGCCCAGGTCACACCCCACCTGTGTTCTGCCTGGGGCTACCCTGCCTTAGTCACAAAGCAATCTGAGATTGTTGCTAGTTGTGCTGGACTTGGAGATTCCTAGGTTAAGCCAAGCTGTGAATCTAGGCTGGCTGCTGCTAATGCTGGGCCTGGGTCACTTAGCAAGAGGTATGGGATCTGGGGACTTGTTGAGGCTGGCTGTTGCTTGTTTGAGAGGATTTTGGAAGCTGTAAAGCATGAACCAAGACCAGCCATTCACATAGAAAAGTCACAGGTAGGCTCATACTTTGGGTGGGACAGAGTCTTAGGGGATCTCCAGAGTGGGGCAAACGGTGTTAGCCAGGTTGATGGAGTCTCAGATATGGCACCCGCCTGCCAGCTCTGTGCCTCATTCAGGGGATGGCTCGGCAAAGGGACAATGGCCTCTGCCTGCCTTTCTGTCTGAGAGAAAGCTGTCCCTCAGCTCCCACTTTGATGCCAGACACTTCAGTTCCTCCCTTGAAAGGCACCAGATGCCACTGGTACCTTTCAAGCCGCTACCTTGGTACTTTAGCTCTGAGCGTGTGAGTCTGAGTAAGTCTGTGTGTGGGTTCTTTAAGGGGAGCTGCTTGGGACTCCAGAAGTTTCTTCCACTGATTCAATGCCTGCTGGTTTTTGCAACCAGAAGTTATGGGGACTTATTTTCCTGGCACTGGAACCTTGGGCAGGATGGCCTGGTGTGGGGCTGGGACACCTCACTCCCCAGATATCCCTCCCAGATTTTTACCTACCACACATGGGTATGGGACCAACCCATTCCACATCTCTGCCTATCCTACCACTCTGGGTGCATGTGGTTTCTTAATTCCATAGTTGTCAGACTTCCATTCAACAGTTCTGAATATGGTTGTTCTATATTTTAGTTGTACTTTTGATGTGGTTGTACAAAGAGGTGAGCCGTGTGTACCTGTGCTGCCATGTTGACTGGGAATTAGTTTGGGTTCATTTTTATTAAAAAAAATCTTCCAGGTTTCTGCACTATCTAGCTTTTCTCTGCCTTCTTGAACATATGAAAACACAGTTACAATAAATGTTTTAATGCCCTTAAGTACTAATTTTATCATTGGGGTCATTGCTTGGTCAGTTTCAATTGATTTTCTTTCTCCTCATTATGGCTGGTACTTTCCTGCTTCTTTGAATGCCCGGTAATTTTTTATTGGACATCAGTTTCCTTTTGGGAACCAGACTTTTTTGTATTCATACAAGTATTTTTTAACTTTTTTCTAGAACATGGATAAGTTGCTGGGTTTGAGGCTGTGTTTAAGTTTCGTTAGGTGGAACCAGAGAAGACTTAATTCTAAGCTGAATTTTGTCCAACTACTGAGGCGGCACCCTCCGAGTACTGCACCAGGGATTGCGAGGTTTTCCTATTCTGACTGGTGGGAATACAAACGGGAAGACAAGCAAATCCCCATCCCCTTGGGAGCTTCAGAGACTTCCTCCTTCTCCTTTTGGGTGGTTCTTTCCCTGGTCTTGGATAGTTTCCTTTCAAGCCTGCACTGATCACATTTAGCTCAAGACTCAAGAAGGACCTGGAGGGTACCTGGAGCTAACTCTCTGTGCAGCCTTTCCTTTCCGGTACTCATCTCTGTATGCCCTAGAAATGATAGGGTCTTCGTCTCCCTGGACTCACACCTCTGTCATCTCAACCCTGAAGACCTTTAGAGGGTCTGCCTCCACTACAGCTTGGAAACTTTTTGTAGGGAGTAAACCGGGGTAATCAGAGCACCGTCTTCTTATGTCTCTCTCTCTCTCTCTCTCTCTCTCAGAGATTAGCATTTTGTCAGAGTCTGAAAACCATCGTCTCATAATTTTGTTGGTTGTTTTGTTGTTGTTGTTGTTGTTGTTGTTTGCTTTCCCCTGTGTTTCAGGGTGTCATATAAAGCCAGTCTTTGTTATTCTATTTTGTCTGGAAGCAGACATTAAATGTGTTTCCTTTGATTTAATCGTTTTCTGTTTTGTACAAGTGACAGAAATCTAACATATGTGTCTGTGTTACACTAATTGGGAATTGTATCAGAATTACCTCAAGGAGAGTCTTAGGTGACAAATCATAAGGTAAAAATTTAGTGTGCATGAATGTTATACTATATGGATCAGGCGTACACTACCCCCTGCTGCTGGCCAGCTGGGAAGCTAGTTTCAGGAAGGAGTTAATCCTTCCTCTAAGACATGGTTGTTTCTCTCAACTTTTTTTTTTTCTTTTCACTGCAGAAACAGGCCCATTTATCATCATTCTGAATTGAGGTTATGCAAGGCCAAGCAGTTCCAACTTGCAGACTGATGAAGTTTGGCAAACCCAGTCCAATTTCCAGAACAGCATCTAAGCACAGTGCACCTGCCTGTACCTTCACTTGAACTCCTACTTTACCGAGTTCACTTTGTCAATCTTTGCTGGGCTGAGAGCCAGGACTGGGGTGCCTTCAGAGCTGAAATAAGCTTCTTTGCTTGTGGAATTCTCTGCATGCAAACTTACAGGTGTTACAACGCAGACACAGGTGGTCCTTAAGTGAATCCGATCAGTGAGCCCGCGTTTCCCTCCTTGTTTCTCTTCCCACGGCTTCAGGGTGGTTTCCACTCCCTCCTTCGGTGGCTGGTGCTTGTTCCTGCTGCTTGTCTGGTGCTGTTCCTAGTTCAGCTGGGCTAAGGCAAGTGGGGCCGAAATCATTATGAAGGGAAGCCTAGTTTCTGTTTGTATGCTACCTAATTAATAAACCACCTTTACCAGGGGCACATTGACTGAACCAGCCTAAGGGGAACATTTCTTAAGTAGACCCTGAGGCAGATAAAAATCTTTCTCACATCCCATTTTACCAAAGAAGCTGCCAACTCTTTCTACATGGAAGACGAGTCTTAGTCTTATTTGCAGCTAAAGTCTGATCCGATATCCCACATATATTTCCTTTCTGGGTCATGTTTTAAAACTAATTAACACTTATCATGAGCTTATCATGTGCTTGGCACTAAGTAAGAAGTTTCACAATTTCTTTAGAGATTGTTAAGCTTCAAGGACAACTTAGCGAAGTGACTGTTTTAATCCTCACTTTATAGGCAAGAAAACTGACGGAGAGGTTAAGGGACCGTTGACGTTCTCACAGTAGGCTGTTGAGTCAAGATTCTAACCTCCATCCAGTTTTTCCCACTACACACAGTTTGGGAGCAAAAGTAATTAACATGAAGATTCATAGGCTGTGTGCATTAAGCTGTTCCCTTATGCTCAGCGGGTCAATTATGAAATCATTGTATTTATGAAGCACAGGATTGTATACACAGTTTGTCTTCAGATACAAACACAGGTCAAGCTATTTTGTTCATACATAGAGCTTTGATCTTAGCAAAGGAAAGATCTTTTCCAAATCCAGAGCAGGTTTCGAGGCATGCTCCTTGGAGGTAAATAGGGAGAGAGGTGACACTAGTAAATGTTTTAAAACAAGGCATGAGAAGAGAATATCTGGTGATGTAGCACAAACCATTATTACATGAGAAGTGTAGTTTGACTTAAGTACTTTGTGGTTGTTCATGGATGCATTTGGTTCCTTATTGAACATACTCTATTTTTACTGCATGAAGAAATCTAAGTGTTATTCTAACCTTCTCAAGTTTCAATTGCATTTTTGTATTAAATATTTTGGGAGGTGATGTTAGTGAGGGATAAAGTAAGAGGGGAAAGTAGTGTATATTTGCATGGATTTTAGTTGCTTGGCCTCTATAGCAGTGTGCAGCTCAAAGAAATTCCTGTGGGAATATCTGCAAGCAAATGATTTAGGAAAATGTTAGATTTACAGAGAAGGCCATGTCATATTTTTTTAAGTTGAGATAGGAAGGTAGAAAGCCCTACGAGTATTTTTCCCTTTTGTATATTGCCCAGAAATTTATGAAAGAAATATAAAGTAATTCAAGTAAATCAGAGATATACCTCAGAAAGACATCACCCCATCTTCCTATCTTTTATTCTGCTGTCAACTTTTCTTTCTTCCCCAGAGGTCTCCTTTGGTAACAGTGTGGAGTGTAACATTCCAGGCATTATTTTTCCTAGCAACTCACAAACCATGTGTGCGTGCATGTACACACACACACATGCACACCTGCTGCAACATGTGTCACTCAATCAGACTTCACTATTCATTAACAAGACATCGACAGAGTGTTGATTCATTCATATCTTTTATAAATTAATGTTTTAACTTATTATTTTTAGATAGAAAGAGGAAGGAAGAGAGAGAGAGAGAGAGAGAGAGAGAGAGGGAGAGAAACAAGTTGTTGTTCCACTTACTTATGCATTTATTGGTTGCTTCTTGTATGTGCCTGGACCAGGGATCAAACCCTCAGCCTTGGTGTATTGGGATGGTCCTCTCACCAAGTGAGCTACCCCGCCAGGGCCATATCTTTTACTGTAAAATCTAATTAAGCTTCTGTCAGAGAAAGCTCTAGAGTTCTGAGGATTAAAGCTCTTGAGAGATTGCCAGATAGCTGAGGCCTGGTTATATGGCCCACTTGCTTTTATAACTCAGCAGATGAGTTAACAGGTCACAGTATCTTATACCAGTTGTGGCATTTGTTGTGTTTTATATTCAATATCTTTGGTTTTAGTGATTTTCAGGTCTTCATGTTGCTGCTGCTGCTGCTGTTGTCGATTCGAAGGAGTTGAAAATATAGTTGTACATATCATGGCTTATTGCGTTTGGTGTTACAGAGACAAGGATCCAAAAGGTAGACCTGTCTTCTGGGCATTTTCCAAAAGCATGGACCGTTTCTAGAAAGTGGCTGAAACAGCAGCTTGGTTCAGCAGAGTTCTCAGCCCCTGCACCCCGCAGCTGCATGACCCGATTATTTCCCATGCTTATTCTAAAACCTTAGAAATCCTTGATTTCTCTCTTCTTTGCATACTCCATACCCAATACATCTGAAAATCCTTTTGTTTCTACTTTCTGTATACGAACCTCCAGTTTGATCACTTCTTACCACGACCGCTGTTGCTACTCTGATGCAGCAACATTGGTTCTTTTTTATACCTTTAATTTGGTTATTGTTGTTGAGCTTTTCTATTTTTTATTTGTTTCATAAGAATTCCTAAATGCTTTTTGAAGTATTTTTATGATGCTGACACTAAAATTCTTGTCAGATAATTCTAACATCTGATTCATCTCATTTCGGAATCTGTTTATTGTCTTTTCTCATTCTAGTTGAGATAGTTTTCTGATTCTTGGCAGAATGAGTGACATTTAGGTGTCCTGGTTATTTTGTATATTATTTTATGAAATTCTGGTAAGTTACTTGTGTGTGTGTGTTTTTATTTAATTTAATTTAATTAATTAATTTATTTTTTAAGCAGGCATTCCCACTGTTAAAGTGTAGCAAAAGGGCTGGGTGCATATATATGAGGTCTGTCTGGAAAAAGTCCAGCCATTGCTAATATAACAAGAATGGTTTGCATTACATCATGTAACCTGGCAGCCAAGGAGAGTGGACTGGAATGTGCATGTGTGAACAATGATGACTTCACTGTACTAGTCAGTGGGGGCAGTTGATGCATTTGAGAGAGTGTGTGTACTGTGTGGCCATCATATTCAAAATGACTGAGTGAGTAGAGCTATGAATCTACCTCAAATTTTGTGTTAAGTTTGAACATTCCTAGACAGAAAATAGTTGGATGATTCAGAAGGCAGCAGCTATGGGCAACTGATGATTGGCAGCTTCATCAGGACAATGCACCCATTCATGCGTCACATCTCATTCAGAGTTTTTTTGTGAAACATTAAATCACCCAGGTGACTGAGCCCCACTACAACCCATATTTGGCACCCTGTGACTTCTGGCTTTTTCTAAAACTAAAATCACCTTTGAAATGGAAGAGATTTCAGACCACCGATGAAATTCATGAAAATATGATGGTGCTGCTGTTGGCATTTGGGAGAACTGTGTGAGCTCCCAAGGTGCCTAGTTTGAAGGGGACTGAGGTGTCATTGTCTTAGAAACAAGATACAATGTTTCTTGTATCTTGTATCTTCTTCAGTAAATGTTTCTATTTTTCATGGAACTGCCTTTTGACCCAGGAATTCTGCTGCTGGGGTTATACCCTAAAAATCCAGAAACACCAATTGAAAAGAACCTATGTATCCCAATGTTCATAGCAGCACGATTTACAATAGCCAAATGTTGGAAGCAACCTAAGTGCCCAACAGTAAATGAGTGGATCAAAAAACTGCGGTACATTTACACAATGGAATACTACGCAGCAGAAGGAAAGAAGGAGCGCCTACCCTTTGCGACGGCGTGGATGGATCTGGAGAGCACTATGCTAAGTGAAATAAGCTGGGCGGTGAAAGACAAATGCCCTATGATTTCCCCTATGGGTGGAGACTAGTCTACAGAACAGACAAGCAAGTTAAATGTAACCAGAGACATTGAAGCGAAGAACAAACTGACAGTAAACAGAGGAGAGCGGGGAGGAGAAAACGGGAGTGGGGGAACAGGGGGAGGGTGGTCAAGGGACATATATGGGGGACTCATGGACAAAGTTAACGGGGAGTTAGGTTGAGGGTGCGGGGAGAGGGGAGTGTTTGGGGGAAAATGGACAAAGCTGTACATGAACAACAATAAAAGATATTTAAAATGTCTCTGTTTTTCATAGTACAAGGCTGGATACATTCTGGACAGGCCTTGTATATTCAGCTTCCCACTGCGCAAGCGTGGGGCACCGATGCACGCTGCTTTGCGGCAGATGGGTGGGGTGGAAGTTCGGTTCCTCCCCTGTCCCTTCTGACGCCTGCTAATGCAAGTGTGACATTGGCTCAGAGTAAGATTTTCTTCTCAGAGGACCCAGCTGCCAGTAGCAGAGGAGAGGGGGTAAGTTAATTGGCAAGTAATGCCGTCTTTTTTCCATCGCCTCCTCTCACCATTGATCCCAGTTCTCTGTTGGGCTCCAGTGACACTGGGATGAGGTTGTGGAGCATGGTGATAAGCCCCACTTCTCATTGCCTCAGTAAGTCTCTCTGCTGCAGGTAGGAGTGAGGCTCAGTTTATTTCTGGACCCCACCAATGACACCTGAGTAGAGCAGTCACAGTACCCTCAGCTTTTACTAGGCAAGGTGTGTAAGATCCACTCCCCACTTAGCCACGCTGACACTAACTCTGCAGAGGAATCAGAATTTTGCCTACTTTAGCCAGGTTGGTGGGCAGTGCGGCGTGGTGGTGGAAGAATTGCTTACTGCTTGGTCTTGCTGGCACCGCTGGGTGGGGAGATTGGAGCACCACTGTGTGATATCCCTGCACTGGAGATGAGGGAGGTAAAGTGGTGGGGGAGGTGAGAGCAGCTTCTTTCTTGACCCAAATGTTGACGGCAAACGGCACCAAATGTTAGACTTTGGTTCTTGAGTTTGGCTAAGAAGCAAATTCAGAACCAAGGAACTCAAATAGAAAAAGAACGTTTATTCAGAAAGCAAAGGGAAAGTATACTTGAAAGAAAAGAATCAAGCCGGTGGCCGGAAGATGCCCTGGGGTGTGAGAAGGACATCTTATCTAGCTGGGAGGGACTAACTACTTCCTTCTTCAGACTGGCTTATCGGGACCTCCTCCTGTTGTATCTTGCCCAGGTCCAAGTCATATGAGGCTTGCCTCTGACCCCTTGTCCCTCCTCTGAGGGGGGTCTATTGCATGACTCGCAATATGAAAATTCAGGGGGGTCTAAACCATATGCCATCAGTGTGCTAGAGGAGGAAAGATCACCCTGGGGGTGACGTCTCAGTCCAGTTTTGTTGCTGGACTGCCCAGGGCTTTCTACCCTGGTGACCTTCAGTACCTGGTCCATCGTCCCTGCTCTGCTCGTGTCTAACTGCCTACCACACAGCTGAAATTGTGGGAGCGTAGATGAGGGGTGGATTTTCCTTTGGTGGTTGGTTTGAGTGGGGTACATGTTGCCAAAATGTTTTCTGTATGTTTAGGCCATGCTTTTCCTGGTATTTAGACTAGGGGTCATAGGCTTCTCTGGAGACTGTAAAAAGGAGTTTGTACCTGTTAGCAGTTCTGATGGGAGGCTTCTGCAGGGCCCGGTCTGGGATACGTAGGAGGAAGTAAGGAAACAGGGAACTCATTTCAAGTTCCAGGGTCTCGAAATAGTCTGCCTTCATTTCAGCTTTCAGAGCCCAGCTGTGATTATTGTTTGCGCTATGTGGATGGTAGAAGGGGTCATCTGGGAGGAATGGGCTAATTTATCTCAGTCAGAACGGAAAGTCACCAATAATATCTCTTGAAGAGCCTAAGTTTTTAAATCTTACGAGATCGAAGCCATAGATAGGCCTGGATGTAACTACCTGCCCGGCTGCCCAGTTAGGATTTTGCGATCAGATCGTCCTGAGGTTATTTTTGGTCGCTTAGCTTGTCGGGCTGTCATGTCCCCTGCTGAGCTTCCCAAGTTTATTACGTAGCCCCTTTTTGTTCACAATAACCTTAGCACTTGATAAAAAGTTAGCTGTTGATTTTTCATAAATGCTCCACATTCCATTTAGGAGTTTCTTTCTATTTCTAGTTCGTTGGGAGTGTCTTTTTTTGTTTGTTTGTTTTAGTCATATATGTTGAATTTTGTCAGATACTTTTCTACATTTGTTGAGGTAATTATGTTTTTTTCTTCGTTAATCTGCTGAAATATTTTGATTAATATTTGAATGTTTAACTTTGCATTTCTGGCAAAACCCTAGATAGTCATGATGTATTATACTTTTTAGATTTGTTGGATTTGATTTGCTGCAATTCTTTTTAGAATTTTTATATGCATTTTTATTAGAAATATTGGTATGCATGTTCTTATTATTTATTCGTCAGGTTTTAGCATCAGGGTTTCCTTTAGATAGTACTTGGTTATAAATTTGCTAACTTTTCTAGACGCCAGTGCCCACGAACCTTATTTCTATTTCTTGTTTCAGCAGGTCTTCTTTTGATATGTTCCCACCTTGCCAACAATAATTAAAGCCTCTGATGGTTAGTAATTAACTTCAAGATCAAGAATAAATTAGTATACATTTGAATTATAATCTTTTGATTTATGGTGGCCCCAGAATGAAAGTAATTAAATGTTACAGCATTAAATTGCGATCAACTCTTTAATAATGAATATTCAAGTAGTTCATTTAAATAAAAAACTACAATTTTTGTAGAAATGTTTTAAACTACCATTGCCACATCAACTTTTAAAAATATTTTTCTTTCCTAGTGAAACACTTTAGTGACTATGAAGAATGCAAACATGGAATACATCTAAACTTGTTTCTACTTTTTCCTCCCCCTACTTGTTTACTTTATTAAACTATTGTGAAACAATTATGCAAATGGTGATAATAATTTTCATCTTTAAACAAGTGCTTTTAACAAAAGATGATTATTTAATGTTTAATATCTCTAAAGAAGATGGAAAATGAGGAAATAACTCTTTATTATTAGAAAAAATATAGTTTGCAAAACAAAAGAATGCAAATATTGATTCTTTGACTCTGGGTCTCGTACCACAAGGAGATTTTGCTTTTTCCTTTGGACTAGTTCCACATGGTGCAATTTTCTACATCCTTCAGTGCAATAATGCTTTAAATTTGATATGTAAATCAGGTTATCATTAGAAACAATATTTATTAGAAAAATTAAAACTGGGGTATAAAATTATCTGATAAAATAGAATATTAATCTTGCATTGTTTCAAATTTAATTTTTTTTTGCTCATAAGAAGATTAATGTGAATTTTTTAATTTTCAGGTACTTTTTCTTAGAAGATTTTATTTATTTATTTTAGAGAGATGGGAAGGGAGAGAGATAGAAAGGGAGAGACACATCGATGTGAGAGATATACATTGAACTGTTGCCTCTTGCACACCCGCAACAGGGGACCTGGCCCACAACCCAGGCATGTGCCCTGACTGGGAATCAAACCGGAGACCCTTCAGTTCTCAGGCCTGCACTCAATTCACAGAGCCAAACCATCCAGGGCATGTATTTTCAGGTAGTTTTCAATAGTGTTCATGTATTCAAGCTTACTCTTTTCTGAAACAACCTTATTTGAAAAGTTTCCATCTCTCAATAATTTTTTTCTGTGTCTGTTCTATGCCTTAAAATGTGTCAAATGTTTAAAGTGATCTAAAATGCTCTTGTATAAGGTAATGGGATAGTACAGTATAACTTGAGTGAGAGCATTATCGTACATGAGCTGCTATTGAAACTTTTGAAACTGCGCTCTGTGACCCTTCTCACGTATTTCAATGGTAAGGCAGAGAGAAGAAGCTCTTCCTTCGGACCGTCTCTTTTTCTTCCATCCGCTAACTCTGACCGAGGGAGCCCTTAGTGTTCCCCCAGCCTGAATTTTCCAGATAACTGAGACCTAACAGCTTTCTGTTTTTCAAAAGTTGTTCAAAATTTGGGGCTCATCAATTAAACTCTTTGTTTTCAAGTTATTTTTGGATCTTCAGAAAATGTATTTTCTGTATTTTCATGGTATTTGAGCAGAAGATGAGGTGTTAGTGCTTTCTTCAACAAATGACTGGATAGTAACATTATCTAGACCATTGTTTTTGTTTGTTTGTTTTCTGTTTATTTTTTAATGGAAGATGAAGCTGTAGCTTGGAGGAATTAAGTGACATACCCAAGAACATGCAGCTAATTGATAGCAGAACACATACTAAATCCTAGGTGTACTTGAACTTACAACCCATGATCTTATTTTAAGCTGAAGTCAGGATAGCCTAGTGACAGTTTAGAAGAATGTTCAGTAGAGATGGAGATCATGCTGTGAACAGTGGCAGATCCATACAACATGTAAGGTACTGTGAGGGCTGTTTGGAAGTCTTTTGCAGAATTATCTAAAATGATAAATGCTCAACTATAGTGGATATGAAAGTGACTATAAAATGAACGAATGTCATTTTGCTACTTCTGTGAGTTAGCAGAACCTGCTTATCGAAACTTCACAGCTGTAAGTGAAATCTCAGGGTTATTTTTCTATCCAATTAAAATTTCATAAACTTTAAAATACCATTAAAGGTGAATATCCTGATTTTTTATAGGAAAAGGTGGTAAAGTTGAAGTGGAATTAGAATAGTCTGAAATCCTTGAGAAAGAGTAAGAGCTACCCCAAATATCACCTACAGCTTAGAAATCCATTTCTTGCCAAAAGTATAGCTATAGATGGAATTTTGTATTTGTATAGCTTTACCTATAGATTTTATTTTACTTTCATTATTAAAATAAAACCCTACTGTTAGTTTTTAATCATTAGAAAGATTGATTTTTGCCCATCATCTTATAGAAAAGTGGAATTATAGATATGATTGGTAGAATAGTCAAGAAAATTACAATTTATCTTTTATATCTCTGCATTTCTTTGTTGCCTAAAGCATCTGTCAGCTTTAAAGTACACCTGGCAGTCACAAAGCTCTGTTTGCTGTAAGACTGAATAGTGTTTCTCAATACATGCCATAAAGCATCACATAGTTTAACAGACTCTGGAAGTCTCTCTCAGTACCTGGGGGAGCCCTGTGAAGGCTGCTATAGTTACTACTAATAATGACTCACACTTGAAATCCTTCGGGCAAGTGGAGCCACCCATCCAGAGGGGCCTAAGGGTCTCTGAGTCATTTCTTGCCTGGTGGGGGCAGCAAATTTCCCTCCTGTCTTGACCCCAGAAGGGAAACAGCAGCCTGCTTCATTCCTACCAAGTCAGGTTGATGCTAACTGCACCAGAATCCGGTTCCTTCCTAAGCTCTGCTGCTTCATCTTGCTCCCTTCATTCCTCGTGGGCTCTCCTGAGAGTACTCCCTTAAAAACCACTTGCTGAAGAATCCTAGTCTCTGGATGCACTGTTAGGAAACCAGACCTTAGATATGTGGCAGTTTAACCCACAGAAATTATCTCCCTTGTCTATATTCAAGAGTGTGCCTTGGGTTCAATTTTGAAATACATAGATGCCTGCATTGCCAATAATATTACTGGTTGTGTTACTTGATCCTGTTTTTTCTTTTCTCTGTGCTCTTCGTCCATTGATGGAAGAATACTAAGGTTATTTATTATTAATATTGAAATGAATTTTATAAGCTGTTGAATGTGGAAGGAAAATGCTCATATTATGGGTATTTTTGAGGAAATTACTAAAAGATTATGTTACACAGCATGGTCACACTTAATGGTACTCAGTTCCTTTCTTCCTGCATGTTTTAGAAATAATTTTATAATCACTGTCTGTCTGTTCCAGATTTTACTGTCTCCTACCCATTTCTCCTGCTGGCATCTCCTTACTGTGTTGCCTGTGCTTTTCAGCTTTACCAGACTGGAAATACAACAGATATGAAGTAGAAGCTGATCCCCCTTGCCCCCTTCTGATGTGGACCACACTAATTCATAACAAAGCTGTTTTACCATGACTGAAAAAGAAAAAGAAAAAGGCACACAGCTGGTTTGATGGAAAATCTGCCGTAATCCCTGGTGAACAGAGAGTTCAGACATGATACAAGCTGACAGAGGGTGAAAAAATAATCTTCAGGCGGATGAGTTAGTGCAGCTAGGATGCGCAGAATGAGATGCCATTTGCCAGAGAAGACAACACGGGGCATCCTGTGGTCACACAGTGTTCTTAGAAAAGGTGACATTGGGAAATGATGATAATCAGCTCACCGTTGTTTAAAATAATGAAAGAGTGCCAACAAAATTTATAGAAATGAAGGTTTAGATATATCACATGTAAAGGAGGCTCATCTGCTCAGAATCCTTTTAAGATTATTGTTCTATCTCAGTTGATATTTTCCTAAACACCAGCAGAGGCCTCCAGACACTTCCGTAAGCAAACAAACACCACGCACACAGAGGGAAGAGCATGACACCCATTGTGTCCACGGACATGGAGAGGACTCAGATGGCATCTCTGATGAAGATGATTTCAGTGAGAGTCAGCTCTAATTAGAGGAGCTGCTAACTTTTGTTGTATAACCTGCTCAAATGCCTATTAAAACAAGCAATCAAACACCTTGATCTAGAATAGAAGGAGGTCATGACATATGAAACAATAGTAATTTTAGATCACAGTTAACTAATTATCATAATGTGGGCATTTCTCTGTTAACAATTACTATGTCGTCAGTAATAGTTCTCTCAGGCCACCTAACTTGCTCAGTATTCATGGAACCAAAACACAATAATTGGAGAGGGGATGGAAACAAGGTCATTTGCAGACCTCCATCCTGGGTTATTTAGCAAGTACCACTTTTTTTTTTTGTCTCGAGGTTTGAACTGAGCGTACTTCTAAAGGAAAAGTTTGCTAAATAGTTCCTAGCCATGAGGGCTTTATAGAAAATATAACTAACTCATAAAGAAGCTACTGATGAGCAGTCTAAAGCACCTCTTTTATCTGTAAGTATTTGTGCTTTTATATGTGTGGTCGCAAATAAGTGCCCCAGACCTACATGGCCGCTATTGATTAACTACAAGTCCCCCCCCGCCCCCGAGTTTTAATGAATAATCACAATTACAATCACCCAAGTCCTCTAATGCCCCGGGATGTCTTCTGCTTCTGAAATAAATGTCCATCGGCTTCTTCATGTCACTCATAAAATCCACGCGGCCCCAGCTTCCCTTCACTGCTTTCAGAAACTCTAGCAGCTTCCTTACGTATTAGACACTTCTTTGACTGTACCTTCAGAAGCATAGATACATTCATTTTGCTGCCATATTAATTGATTTTAGCGAATTAGGAACACTTTTTTGGCCCTAATATGATAAAGAAGTATGAACACATTTCCCTCCACAGCAGGTTTGTTATTTGCCGGGGTAATAGAAGAGTGTTAATTAGACATAATTCTTCTGTCAGACTGATGGCTTTTAAACAGTATTCACCATATAGTCTAAAATGGTGAGAGTGGAAGCTGGGTTTTTGCCACTTGTGTGATTTGTCAGATGGGGTTAGTCTACCTCTGGAATAGAAACCTGATGGAGGTGAATACGTGTATGCTAAAGAAGTACTACATCTGTTTTTCACAAATGTTCTTCGCAGTTAAGGTCTCCCTTTCTCCCATTTCAGAACGTCTCAGGAGGTTGCGGAGATGCATGTGTCTCTCTTCAGTCATCGTCACTCTCTCCCAACCTTCCAGCATCCAATTTGGTATTTATCCTGGCCCTTCTTCATTTTAAAGCAAAAGTCACAGGTTTTGCAATTCACTGGCCCTGAAATATTTGTAGAAAGTCTTTTGAATGGTTTGGGTCCTGGGGTTTCTTTCTTCAGCCTCTTCTGCTGAAGGCCAAGCTGGGCAGACTGTCTGCTGTCTGCCCGGGCAGTGAAGCAAAGGGAAACAAAAACACAGCAGCTGAGATTCCTGCTAGGAGCCCATACCGTATTTTGTTTATTTGTGAGGCTTTCCTTGAGGAATGCATTAAAAGGAACTTAAACAAGCAACCATTTAGGAAAAAAGAAAAGGGGTGCTTGACAACATTCTGCGTTTCAAGGCTGAGCGAAATGCCCATTTATACATTGTGAATGCTCTGTGAAGGTGCAGTTGCTCTGTAAGGCGTGTACTTTGTGTTTCCTTTGTTTATTTTCTCTTATAGCTTCACACTAATTGTTTACACGTTTGTCTCCTGTCCTGCCTGTGACCAATCTGTGAATAAAAATATTAAATAAAATCATCTCTGAATGCACTTCAGTTATTACGTTCTATCATTTTGATTCTGCAAATAAATCTCAAGTGTTGATCTCACCACCAAAAACCAATTAATTGCTAAAACTTCCATTGGAAATACCTGCTGATATATGCTGTTTATAAGTATCTTTGAGTCATAGAATATAATAGGATGGAGAGACAAACCCCTTAGAAGAGCACCTTGTTCTCTGAAAGATTAGTCTTGATAGAGTGGCATGCTGAAGGGGGAGGATTTCCTTTTTCCCCTCTTAGTTCTTTTGCCTGGTCTAATAATCAAATTTACATGAGACAAGTTAACAACAAAAATTACCAAATTTAATTATGTATGTACATACAGGAGTTCCTTTCATGAGACTATGGGACCCAGGACAAATCAGGCAGTTAAGGCTTATGAGGTCTGTCCAGAAAAATCCAGCCATTGTTAATGTAATGAGAACAGTTTGTGCTACATCCTGTAAACTGGCATCCAAGGAGAGCGGACTGGAATGTACGTGCGTGAACAATGATGAACTTCACTGTACTAGTCAGTGGGGGTGGTAGATGCCATAATGAGCATGTGTACTGTGTGGCTGTTGCATTCAAAATGACTGAGTGAATAGAGCAATGAATCTCCATCAGATTTTGCATTGAGCTTGAATATCCCTCTGCAGACACTATTTGATGAGTCAGAAAGGTTTTGGGGATGATGCAGTCAGTACAGCACAAATAAGATTGTGGCACAAACACTTCGAAGGTGGTCGAGAATCTGTTGAAAGTGATTTACATCCTGGAAGGCCTGCAACAAGCAGAACACCTGGGAATGTTGAACGTGTATGTGCTGCCATCAACGAAGATCGGCCACGGACAGTGCAAGAACTAGAAGCTGATCTGAGGATTCCAAAACCTACTGTGTCCGAGATTTTGATGCAGGATCTTGGCATGAAACATGTTGTGGCACAATTCATTTCGTGGCTCCTGCTACTGGAGCAGAAGGAATATTGTGCTGCAGTTGCTAATGACCCTGGGAGAACCGTGTGAGGTCCCAAGGTGCCTCCTTTGAAGGGGACTGAGTTGTTATTGTCTTATGTACAATGTTTCTTGTATCTTGTGTCTTCTTCAATAAATGTCTCTATTTTTCATAGTACATGGCTGGATACTTTCTGCGCGGTCCTCACACGTGCCATCATGAGCAAAGAAGAAAAGGGAGTTGTGGTTTCGGCACTTCAAAGGGGAGGAAGGCAATTCACATGGCTATAGAAAAACACATTTTTGGTAAGGAAATGTCTGCTGGGCCATCTTTAAGAATGGGACACAGGAAAGACTTTGATCAAACAGGCCTTGCTGGGTTCTGCTCTGTTTATCACATACTAGTTCTTATTAAATGTCAGTTATCTGTGATGAGAGCTCCCTTCCTGGAGCAGGTCCTCTATCTATAGCTTTGAGGTGGTTAGAGGGGAGATCAAAGGATTCTCCGGAGTCTTCTTTCTTAAAAATAACCAGATTAATATAATCAATATCCCAAAAAGGTCACATTTTGGGATATTGGCAAACTCTGCTCCCCCTCATGGGAAAGAATGTGATATTTGGAGACACTATCCATCTGTCGGTTATAAACTAGCTTAATTGATCTTTGTGAATCTTAGCTGTCTCTTTTGTAAAATGAAGAGAATAATGCCTTACTTTTAGCTAGTTGTTGATATTAAGCGTGTTCTTTTTTCTTTTGTCATCCTAGTGTTCATACTGGTTCTTTTTACTTTTAAAACAAAAGTCACAACCACTTACCAATGGTTGGCAAATAAGCTTTTCCATTCTCTGTTTCCGGTGGCAAGAGTCGCAGAAGACATGCAGAAATGGCACCTTGCGAGGGGAAGGAAAAGAAGGAAGAACAGATCATCAGCCTCACACCTCAGGCGGCTGAAGGAGAAAATGTATGTGGTGCCTGGCACATCTTTGCACCCTTCAATGACACTTTTGTCCATGCCACTGGTCTTTCCGGCAAGGAAACTATCTGCCGTGTGACTGGCGGAACGAAGGCAAAGGCTGACTGAAATGATTCCTCTCTAAACGCCGCCATGTTGGTGGCTTAGAATGTGCCCAGAGGTGGAATGAGCTGGGCATCACTGTTCTCCTCGTCAAACTCTGGGCGACAGGAGGAAAGAGTACCAAGAACCCTGGACCAGGGGCCCAGTCAGCTCTCAGCACCCTTGCCCCCAGGGAATGAAGAGGAGACAGATTGAGAATGTCACCCCCATCTCCCATCTCTTCCAACAGCACACACAGGAAGTGGGTTTTGCTGTGGTCGCCATCTATGAATACGGCTCCTCAGTGATTGTTTTCTGTAATAAATTGCCTTCGTGTGAGCTAAAAAAATAGTAATGGGTGGCAAATAATAGGTGCTCAATAAACATTTGGATATCTTGCATCGTCTCATGTATTTGTTGGTTTATGTGATTACTACCTGCAGACCCCTGATCATTTATAAGTTCCATGAGAATAAGGTATGTGTCTTATTCTGTAATGTGTCCTCAGCTACCAATATGTGGCAGGCATTCAAGAAACACTTGTTGTTTAGCTCAATGAAATGTCAGCTAGATGGCCCTGACCGTATATGGCTCAGTTGGTTTGACTATTGTCTTGATTCACTAAGGTTGTGGGTTCGATCCCTGGTCAGGGCACATACAAGAAAGCAATCAGTTAATGCATGAATAAGCGGAGCAACAAAAGCAACAAATCGATGTTTCTCTCTCTTCCCTTCTCTCTCTCTCTCTCTAAAAAAAAAGTCATCTGCACGGGACTTATTGTTATTTTTGTAGTTAAAATTTACTAGTTAAAATCTAAAATAAACACTAATGATATAAAAACAAAAGCAGTATTTGTATTTTCATGTAAGGGAAGGTTGAAAATGAATTATGTAAGCTCCCATCTCAAGAACACAGGAAAAGAGCAAAACCAAACCAAAGAAAGTAGACAGAAGGAAATTCTAAAAATAAGATCAGAAATCAATGAAATAGGAAACAAATATAAAACAGAGAAAATTAAAAAGCCAAATTTGATTTTCTAAAAATGCTAATGAAACTGACAAATCTTACCCAGAGAAAACAAAACATTAACAATGTCAAAAATTAAAGTGTCATTGTTAATATAAATATTAAACATTTAAAAGACAATACTGAGAAAAGTTTAGGCATCTATCATGTGGATGAAATAGAAAAATTCATGAGAGCCATTTACCAAAGTGATACAATCTAAATGATCAGATACCTTTTGAGAAAGTTAACTATATTACTATAAAATCTTTCTACAAGAAAACTCCTAGACCAAATGGCTCTCTTATAAATGCTTCTCAATATTTATAATAAGAGTGCGCTTGCAAAAACCATTCCGGAGTAAAGAAGAGGAACACGTCTTAACACATTTTATGACTCTAAGCATAACCTTCATACCAGACTCTTACCAGGACAATACAAGCAAGGAAAATTAGTTACCAAACATAGATACAAATATTCTTTTAAAAATCAAGTAATACAATATGGCAATAAAAATACATTACATATAATGTATATATAACTATAGTAACTGTACAATATAAAACCCCTAAGAGCAAAGATTTGTTATTAGAGACCAAGGCTAAAATCATCCACGCCATTGTATTCCCAATTATTACGTATGGATATGAAAGCTGGACAGTAAAGATGGCTGATAGGAAAAAAAATTGCTTCATTTGAAATATGGTTGGAGAGAGAGATGAACAAATGGGTCCTAGAGAAAATTAAGCCTGAAACATTGCTGGAGGCCAAAATGACAAAACTGAAGCTGCCCTATTTCGGGCCCATCATGAATCATGAGAAGGCAGGTTATTTGGAAAAGATGGTAATGCTGGGAAAAATAGGAGGCAGCAGGAAAAGAAGAAGAACAAATATGAGCCTAATTGACCTCATAAAATAAGCCATAGGCGTGAGTCTACAGGAGCTGAGCAGGGCTGCTGAGAAGATGATGTTGTGAACATCACTCATTTGTAGAGTTGCCAGGAGTTGGAGCCACCTCAGTGGTGCTGAAAACACAGTATATAAATCCCCATTTTGTGTGCGTGTGTGTGTGTGTGTGTGTGTGTATCTATCTTCCATTTTTAATGGGGCTCATTCTAGCTATCTAAAAGTAAGCTAACATCTTAACATTCAGGCGTTAATATCACGACTATGTTCATAGCAGTGCTATATTTAAAGTTATAGACTATATAGCTATGAGAATAAATTTGCTATAATTAAATGTAAAAACATCGATGAATATTACAAAGATAGTATTGAGCAAAAGAAGCCAGGCCAAGTATGATAAGTCAGACAGTGGCTAGGCTTGGATGGAGGTAGTAGTGCCTGGGAGGAGGGAGGAGTGAGGCTGGAAATTTTTTCTTGATATGAATGATGACTACTTAGATATGTTTAATATTGAAAATTCATAAAGATAATTAATTATGATTAGTGTACTTATCTGGATATATGTTTATATGTCAAAGAAATTTAGATGAAAGACACAAATAAATGTAATAATATAGCCTAATACTGGACCTGCAAGCTTAGCATTTTTGTTCATGGGATGTGTCTGCAGACTCCCATTGTGACCACTGTGGGTATCAAATAAGCCATGTTTCATATCAGGCAAAGAGGAAATAAAACAAACAAACAAACAAATAAACAAACAAATAATACAATAAGAACCAAGTTGCTTAGTCTGGACATCAGGTGCTCATATAAATGTAGAAATAGATCAGTCCATAATACATATGTTGATTTTTGCCTATTTCTTTCTCTTAAGAATTTACATTGTAATCATTATTCTTTGGTGCTAATAAATAAAAATACATGATCATTTTTAATGTCCAAAGAGCATTTTATTTCATGGATACATTAAACTCCATTTCAAAAAACACCTTGCCTGAACATTTTAAGTGGTTTCCAAATTACTGCCATTCTAAACAAGGCCCGCGAGGACTCCTTTCACAGTGACTGAAGAGCTGACTCCGCTTCTGGTGATCTGTCTTTGATGTCCCATTCCACCATCACTCGCAGAAGGTGCACACCATTCACATGGCAGTGAGAAATGTCCTCCCAGTGCCCCCAGGATCTTCATATCCAAGAGCTCTTCTTTCCCAAAATGACATCTCAAATCAGCTTGTTCTAAAATAGCGTCCCTAGAGGACAGTTCTGTTCCAAGAGATATTAGAAGGCCTATGTGAAGAAACATTGAGCTCCGCTGTATTCTTAGCTTAGGAGGCTGGGGCATCACGGTGCAATTGTCCTAAAACGTTCCAAGAGTCATCATTTTGTACATTTTAAACCTACAAATGAAGTGCTCATTTTGTGAGCATAATTTAAATTCCTAGTAATTGATGCCTCTACTTCTCAGGTTTTTAAATTCAAATAGAAACAAATTCAGGTTAAAATGTCAAGAAATATAATAAAAAGAAACAGAAGAATAGCTCTGAAAACATACCAGTTCCTTATTTTTCTCAACATTGTGTATTTTCATCCAAGTGAATTCACATTATACTTTCAAAGTGGTAGGTAGATGCTCATAATTCATTAATCCATAGTTCAAAAGCAAGCGTGAAATGTCTCTTTTGCCACCGTGTATATAAATGAGAGTAAAAGAGTGTGATTCTGACTTCACTGCAGTGAGATTGTTTACAATAGGAAATAGTCTTTCTTCACATGAGATGCAACATTTTCACTGGTGAATACAGCTGACTCTTTGCAATAGCTCTCTAACACAGAGACAATGAAAGGAGCTAAATCTATTGAGAGAGTTGCATAAAACAAACCTGACCAGAGAATAAAATCTTGTAAAACTTGATTTGAGTCAAGCAGGGAGGGACACTTTCTCCTCAAAATACATGGTTGATGGCATCGCCTTTTAAAAAAAAGTGTTAGGTAGGATTAGCCAATTCATAACAATATGCAGTGCCACTTTTCCAGGAAAATATGTCTTGGGGAATGGCTGATTCAGTTGTCTTGTGATAAATAAACTTAAAGGGGTCTTGCATCCATTTCTTTCTCTTTAACCTATATTCATTTCAATTTATTTATATCGAATCCAATCTGCTTGGAAGTGTAAGTAAAAAATTCATAAAAACAAATGAGTGGAGTAGAGAAATATGTCATCATGCCTTTTTATTTTTCCGTGCCTCTGAGAAAAAGTGGCTATTAACTTTGTACTCAAATACCAAGGTAACTTTGAGTTGCCGTCACTTTGGGGTAATTTGCTCTGATATCCTTATGTATGGACCTGAGACATTTGCTAATGAATTTTTTTTCTCTCTTTAAAATTGTTGACGATATTAGGCTTTCCATAAGATAGGGATAAACTGCTTCAAAATCCAAAGAAAGGTGACAACATAGTAGGATAAATGCGCAAATTGCTCTTCAAATAAAATCTATGAAAAAATTTACATGAACATCTGTTGGAAAAATAGAGCTATGAAAGGGAATGCTCTGCACAAACAGTGTGCCACACAGAGTAGCTGTACAATAAGGCTGTGAAATCGTTTAATTAACTCACAAAAGAGGGAATCTCGTGAAGGAAATGTACACAGTGCGTTCTGGAGATATTTGACAGTCGTCAAGAGCAGATGTGATTATGATTATAATTATTTTAGTAAATTGAGCCATAATTTCTCCTTCTGTTATAAAATAAGGTAAAGTACAATATATTATGAGTCCTAAGTAGAAAAAACCTTTAAGCATAAATAATTCATGCAAACCCTGTCTCTCGCTGGAGCTGCGGCGGTGCTCCCATTCCCCCTTTTCCACTGAGGTGCCCTTTGTAAATACAACCGAGAAAGGTAAGTGGTCAATATGTTACTAGGCTGGAGTTTATGTGTACTTTGTGGAAACTGTTTCAATATTTTGTAGACGTGACTTTCACTATAGATTTGGATGGCCATAAAATAGTATTTTTTTCCCTCTAGGGGTACCAATTATTTATAAGACCATGGTGTACGGCAGGTTTGGAGTAATTTAATTTTATTACCAGAAAAACTCCATCAGAGGCCCTACAGAATTGAACATGAAAGCTACAATGGCAGTTTTTTTATGTGTGAAGTCAACCAGTTTGACTCGAAGTGGATTCATTGACTACACATTATATATCAAGTTTGTTCAATAATGGTATGCAAATGTGTTAGAATTATATGCCGCTATTGTTTTTCATCCTTCTCCATTTTGGAAATTACATATTTTTATATTCATAACTTTAGTTAGTAATTACAGGAATCTTACACTTTCTATACATTGCCTTTATCACTCCTATTAACTGAAATTACTGCTAGAAGGAAATTAATCAGACAAATTAGTACGCTTATTAATGAAACCCAGATTATAGTAAACCCCAAGATTAAGACTAATGAAACAATTACCTACTTAATCATTTTTTTAAAAGGGGAACTTTGCTCAGATATCTGACAGTAACTGTGGCAAGCATTAGAAGTAGACAAATGGATGTGTTTTCCTTGGCTGCTCTTTCATGAAAGTAAGATTATTATCACCTGCTGGGAGTTTGCTTTCATATTCGACATTCTCCCTATTAAATAAGTCCCTTCTAACTTGGAAAAGATAAAATACAACTTCTCCCATAGATTTCTGTCCTTGAAACTTAAACTCTTCTCAGAATTTAAAGATGTATGATATGTGAAAGCATTCATAAGTCAAGGCTATAGAGACTTATTATGGACACAATACTTTTGCTGCTTTATAATAACAAACCGTGTACTAGAAGTATAAATATTCACTTAAGGTATTTCTTAAAACAAATTAAATTTTTTAAATTTAAATTAAACGTGCCTTAAAAAGCAAAACTACAGGGCTAATTGTGAAAATGCATACTCTCCCCCTGCACGTGTCTTTGCAGCCAGCTCCCCGGCGCAACCGCACTCGGTCAGGCCTGCGAGGAGGTCTTCTGGTGACTGCCTTAACGCGGGGCCGCTTCCCCTCTTTCTCAGCTTTGACATAAGCGTAAACCGAATGATTTTCTGCCTCAGTAGCTGAAGCTTTTATTCATACTACTTCCCACATCTTATTCTCTCTTCATCTAAAACAGTTCTGGATTCGTTATTAGCTATTTCTGAACATCTAAATATTATGTTTAACGCATCGGTTTCTTGTTCTATCAAATCTAGACACCATCTCTTGATTCTGCTGATTGTAAGGTGAGAATTTCAGCATTCTTACTACTTATAAGAGGAATCTAATGAACAAAATAAACTAATGAGCAACGTAGAACCAGAAGCATAGAATCATGGAATAGACGGACAACTGTAAGAGAGGAGAAAGGAAGCAGAGACTGCTTGAAAGAAAGCGAAAGGATTCGTCAAAGAACATATATGAGGACCCATGGACACAGACAACGGTATGGGGAATGGCTGGTAGTGGGAGGCGGGACGGCAGTAGGAGGGCAAGGGGGAAAAACATGGGACAACTATACTAGTATAAACTATAAGAAAGAATAATAATAAAAGCAAGAAAATTCTTTGATATTATTTGTGGTACACAGATATAACCCTTGCTTTATGTAATGAGTACTTCCCTTAAAGGGCATGCATCCTGAAAATGACATTTTGGCCAATTTATATCACATTTTAAATATAATAAGACTATACTATTTACATGAATCAAATGAAAAATCTTATAAAGTGAATAAGAAGCCTCATATGTATAATTCTGTAATTATAGTATGATAATTATATCTTGTCATATAATGCTATCACATTTTTTGTATTAAAAACACTAAATTGTTAATAACAAATATTTTAAATATTGAAAAAAATACTTCTTTACTCTGCTTTCCACCACACTTGGATTGCTGGGTAAAAATATAGGGCACCCAGTTAAATTTGAATTTTAGAGAAATGACTAATTTTTTAGTATCAGTGTGTCTCAGCTCTGAGACAAAATTATATATATATATGTATTCATTTGGAAAATAGAAAACTAGATAAATGATATTTAATTACTGTACTAGAGAAAGGAGAATTTATTTTGGGCATCTAAAAAAACAAGACAATCAATTTATCTGCATGACCCCCAAAGTCTCAAGAGTTTGCGATACAGATACCACCCTTCTAAATTGGGCTTAGGTGGTGAAGCAGAAATAAGGAAGACTGGTGAAAAGTTCTAGCTAAGGAACAGCTAAACTCACGGATCACTAAGCCTTCATAAGCTAAATTCCAAGTCCTGTTCCAGCAGAGGAAATGAAGTTTCTATTTCTGGCGAAGTTAATGCAGGGAGACTGTTAGGTCAAGGAGAGCAAGCAAAACTAAGCACTGGGTGTGGCCCTAAATCAGAAACGAGAAAATTGAGTGCAAGTCCGAGTTCTGTAGTGGGATGACTCTGGCCCTCTTTTCTTTTCTGGCTCTGACAATGCTGATGGCAGCACAATTTAGAGGTAGCCTCCGGGTTTCTATCCTGAGCTCGAAAAACCGGTTCAAGAAAAAATATTTACATAAACTATTGTTAGGACTTCTTGAGTAAAATAGCATAGTACCTACTTTATCACTCATGGTAAGAGCCATCAATCCACAACATTTTGTTTTCTTCTCCAAAGAGAATTTTAGGATCTCCCCTTTGAATACATTTCTTGCCAGGGAAAAACCAGACATTGGAAGTCCCTAATGTAAAAGGCAAGGATCAAAATAAACAAGTACAAAAGGGAGAAACAAAGCTGATAAAAGAAAAAGTAATAACTTTTAAAAAGCTGCAAGTAAGGTCAGTAAGATAAGGCATTGCATTTGATCCTACAACAGATATTTTAACAAATGAGCATCCCTTGAACAAGAATAAACTCTTTTAGGCTACAAACTGTAAAGTTTTATATTGAAAGAGTTCATGAAGAGCCCAGAAAAATATCCATGAAAATAACACCAACATGGGAGAAACTGATCATGAAATTTCAGAACAACAGGTATAAAGAAAATAAATTCTTAAAGATGAGAGAGAGAGAGAGAGAGACAGAGAAGGGGAGCAGGAGGAGGGGAGAAAGAAGGGGTAAGGAGAAGGGGGAGGAAGAGAGGAGAGCAGAGAAGCTTACCATATAGTTCAAGTATCAACAGCTTTTCGTCTTTTCAACAGTAAAGAAATGTATAAAATCCTAAAGGGAAATAACTTCCTCCTTAGAATACTGTACTCAGCTAAACTGTCAATCAAGTGTGAAGGTGAACATAAAAATGTTTTCAGACATACGATGTTTCAAAAATGTACTTCCCATGCAATCTGTGTCTTCAGCAGGCCACTGAAAAATGTGTTAGTAACAAAGCGACTTACTCTAAGAAATAGTAAATTCTGGAATCTGAGACACAGGGGCCAAGCAAAAGGAAGACGAAGATAATTTCAGGATAATGGTGAAAAAGTCTCAAGAAAATACTTTCTCAGTGAGGCCAAATTAGAGAGGAGAGAATGTTGTAGTAGTTACTGAAAGATTACCTGTTGAGTTCAGCCATATTTAAGTGTACCTTAAAGTTCTGTTTGAAAATTTAAACTAGCGTTAATTACCTATAAAGCTGTGCAAATAGGGAAAAATACAATTACTAACTTCACAGCCACCCCCAAAGTTTTACAATTAGGGAATTATAATTACAGTATACTATCTAAGCTCTTAATAAAATTTATAGTCATAATGTTGTACACATGAAACATTAATTTGATAAAAATAATGATATAAGTGGATTGAGAAGATGGTGAGAGTAAGGGAGGGAGAGAGAGAAGTGGAGGCTTGTGTAACAGAGTGAAATCCTCTTCTTGCATTGTTAGAAGGCATCAGATACTATAAAAAACTTGAAAATGAGGATATAATTATATAATTTTTTTATTTGTAAGTAAGAGGTGAATACCAAAAGAAACCATTAAAAAGAGATAAAAATGCTTACTCGCGCTGGTCAGGACTTGGGAGCACAAAGAAACGGGGCACGAGACAACTTTTTCTTCTGTCACTTCTAAATGTATCTGACTTTAAAAATCATGTATAGATATCACTTTGATATAAAAAATGAACAAACAAATAAAGCGAATAAATAAACAGAGTGTTACATGTTAATTTCCTTATAGAAAAGAAAAGACAGAAAAAATTAAGCCATATAAATCCAGTAAAAAAAGCATCAAAGTAGCTGCAAGTATGGGAACAATGGAGATTTTATAGCTCAGAGAGAAGGTGATATATTTCTCTGGAGCAATTCACGTAGTGTAATTTGTAATCTCATAAGAAACAGGAAGTGAACCATGAATGTGGTGGGATTCCTTCTTTGTGCTCACAGTCCTGAGGCCTTTGTGGGGAGCAGCAGTAGGCTTGTGTGATGTATCCTTTTTTGGGAGCTGTAAGGCGGAGACACCACCAGATCACTCCTGGTTGTAGGAACTATAGAAACAGAGCACTCAGAGACTTGGTGCATTCTTCCTTCTTGAACTTGGTTTTTAAAAGCCTAGGATATATATCACCATTGAAATAACAACTTCATGCTGCCCTTTTCAGCCCAAGGCAGTTCTTCAGGAACTTGGAGTGATTATCAAGCATCACACAAAGACGTGGTTTTGTTTTTGTGGCATTTTGAGGCAAATGCTAATAACCATAAATAAAGGAACTGGGGGTGAGGGAAACTACATAATTTTTTTGGCTTGTTGTGGGGTAAACCTTAAGACACTACCACATATCCTATGTCATATAATCTTTCCTAAGACATTGAAATTTAAATATGGTACTGACACAAATATGGCAAAGAAAAATAACTCTTAGATTTCCAGGAGATATCACAGCTTTACTACGCAGATCCTGAGGCCAGTAGAATTCGGGTTTTTATAGGGATAGTAGGATGCAACTAGCAAGCAAACTGAAGCTACACTAATGAAATGATGGAGCCAGAACAAGATGATGGTTTCACTGTACTTTGCCTGGGTCATACCATATTGGGAGTGTTGTGGGATGTAGCCAAACTGGGACACAGGCTGAGTAAAGGAACAATGACTATGAGGAGAATTAACCAGATTGTATGAGGAACATTTAGAAGAACCAAGGATTTAAGTCTGGATGAAAGAAGGTGTATTGGAACACATTATGGCAAAGTAGCAAAATTAAGTACTCATGTCTACAAGAAGGAATGGATTTTATTCTGGATTGTTTCTGACACTGGAAGTGATACAAAGGTAAAAGTTATAAGAAGCACTTGGTGGAGTCATTCCTAATAACGAGTGAATGGTAGAGCATCACGTCTCAGGAATTACTGACCCTTCACTGAAACTGTTTAGAGAGCAATCAGGTGATCATCCAGTAGGCACTGTGAAAGAATATTCCAACAATGGAATACAGGCTGGACCAGTTGCAATTTAAAGTCTGAGCTGGGTCCAATATTCTGAGCTGGGTCCAATATTCTAACTCCTTAGATATGCCAATTTTGGTATTCATTCTTCAAATGTTGATTATTCAATAAATAAATATTGGCCACCTCCTATATGCCAGAGAACAAAATAAACATTGTTCTGTCTCCTGAAATGTTAAATTCAACAGAGAGGCTAATAATTAAGCAGAGAATTGCATTAATAATTAATTTAAAATGTAGTAAGTATTATGAAAAAATAAAGAATATTATGACAACCTATAACACAAGATCTATCCTAATTTGGAGAGAATGGGAAAGCTTCTTTAAAGAAGTGATATTTAAGATGAGAGCTAAAGGATGAATTAGCCTCTAGGAAAATAGTTCAGATACAGGGTCAAGGTCCAGAAAATTTTTTGGATAGAAAACTACACATATTTAAACAAAAAAACTCTACCTTAGCACTCAACCAATATTACATATATCCCTTAACACCTCCCTTATTTATTGATGTGCTACTGAGTGAAGTTTGCTTTTTCACTTTACAGGAAATCCTTTTTGTTAACAGGCTGGTCTATTGCCTTGTATTTATACTTTGCGTCCTTTCAGTCTGATTGATTTTGTTGTTGGCGGTGTTGTCTCTGGATGACAGCAGGACCCACTACTCTGTTTTTTGTCACTTGAATGAGTCCGATTCTAAATCATAACCGTAGAGGCAAGTGGGATTGCTTTCCTGCCCTTGACTTTTAGAGTTTAAAATACTATTGTTTAAATGCCACCTCCAAAACAAAGAAATGAGTAAGGAATGGCTCTCAGAGTAAATGAAACCATTGTTTTCCTGAGTGTATTTCAGAAACCCACAGAGTAAAATCTGTCATCTAAATTAAAGATGGGCTCTCACAGAACTTCAAAGAATCTGATAATATAAAAGGAATAGCGAGGCCTATGAAGAGCTGGTGAATAATTACAATCTGAGATTTATTGGTGACCACTGTTGTGTTAGTAAAAGGTTGGCTGACCAGATAAAACAAGGCATTGGCTAGAGGGAGGACACTTGAGCCACTCAATCTTTTGAAATTTCTAAGGAGTTTTCCAAGGGGAAAATCAGCATTCACATGCTATGTAGGAAAATCTTTACATAGATCTAACGGATTCAGCCGGCTTCATTTGACAATGTCTGATTCAGTGCCTGAGAAATGTCATCACGCTTTAGATCTTAGGGATATCCATCATGACTGCTGAGAGCTGGACGGAACACTTCTATGTCTGTTTGGTATGTTATTGAATCTACAATGTCAACTGAAGATCAATTCAGAAATACAATGTTGTGCAACATTGTAACATTCCACACGGATCTCATCGAGGATCTTGTAATAAAGAAGTGTCACCTAAAACATCATTACAAGGACATTCTTGAGTTTTCATAACATTGAGTAGCTTTCATAGCATGATTCAAGGTGACACACTCAGAGAGTGTTTTTTGCTTAATACCCAGAATAGGGAGGCCTCTAAGTGTAGTGAGAATACAGTATGAGCCTGGGTGCTTTTAATAATAGAGCTCACAAATGTGGTCTCTAAGTTACTTAAATAAATAAATATAAGTATCAAATTGTCAAACTGAAACTGAAAGCTGAGCATTTTGTCAATGTAAGCTTTATTCTATATGCAAAAATCTTGACTTTAATACTTGAAAGGATTATTTGTTAGGCTGTATAAATATTGCCCTAGAAAAGATAGTTTATGAATGAAACAAGCCGGTCATTTTAGTTTATCATGAATAATATTGATAAATAAAGTAAAACAGGAGATGTGGAGAAAAAAATTTGAACACTCATTTATCTCAATCAGTTATTTAAAGGTTCTAGATTTTATCTTTGAGCAATTCAAATATAATCTATAAATTCCAGAAGACATTGCAATAAAATATCTCAAGGTTGCAGAATAAAAATAAACCTTTAAAGTAAGAGAAACAAAATTTGATGGAAAATAATAAGTGCATCAAAGAATTTATTATATAAAGGGTATAACTTTGGCACATAGGTATATATAAACTGTGCAAACATATTCTCACTTTCAGTCATTTATCCCATATTTTAGACATGGATTTCTTAATATATATTAAATATATTCTCAATATATTATTGAAAAATGACAGTAGTTCACATTGATTGAGAGTTTACTATATTCTTGGCATAGCTAAACTCTTTACATATATTATCTCATTTATATTCGCAACGACCCAGTGAGGTAGGCACTCTTGTGATTCCCATCACAGATTAAGAAGTTGCTTCTTAGAGAGGTAAAGAGTCTAAGGTTGTACAGCTAGTGAGTTAAGACACAATTTGGATTAAGGCATATTCTGAGTTCGGAGCCTGGCTCTTAATCACAAATGACACGACTACCTACATAGCAGCACAACTCACTGAAAGGTGATGAATTCAACTTACCTTCCCTGTACGCTCTCAAACACAAAGTGTCAGAATTGTGTGGACATTGTTACCTATCATCGTCCCCGCTCACCTGAAGTAATGTCACACATGTAGTGTTCCTGCGGGAGCCATGGGATGTTAAGAATTCTGAAAATAATTCGTGGACATTCATGTGACATTGGTACGTTAATTAGGACTGGGCTCTATGATTCTTTATTGTTTTCTAGTTGGTTTTAGACCTGTAGACCAGGTGGATGGTGACTCACAACAGATAACTAGAGAATTTAGGAGGAGTAAATCATTGCAGGCTTTTAAGAAACAATTAGGTAATCATGGCTAGATATTTTAGGATGGAGATTTTCTTCTTCTTTTTTTAACAGTCTCTCCCCTGAAATGTCTCATTCCTCAGGTTCTTACAGTTTCCAGAGGCATGAAATAATTTATTTTCAAAGATCTGCTTTCTCTGTTACATGAGGTGGATGGCCTTGAGGGTGAGGATGACACCATGCAGAGAGAGACAAGAGATTCTGGCAGGTGAAATTAGCCCCAAAAGAGCAAAGCCAGAATTGGAGCAATAATGTAATGTTTGGTCAAATTATATAAATTATTGAAGTTCTTCATTTTCTGATGGGTTTTTCCTTTTCCTTTTCATGGAATGATTTTACAGTTTTTAAATTTTTAATATATTTTTATTTAAGTGGCTTTTACTGGAAATTTACCTATGTAGGTGTAATCTTGGTATTTGCATTCTTCTGCACTTGTGAAATTTGGTTACCCATTGACTGACTCTTTAGACTTGAATGGTTGAAAGAATGAAGCAAATTTGTTTCCCCTCCTTGGCACTCTTTTCATCGTGGTAATATGTAGTGTGATATCCTTGGGCAAGGAAGCAATTTGCCTTGATTTCACCAGTGCAAAATTATTTTTGATTAGGCAGTGCCGATTTCTCAATTTCTACAAAGAATTTAAATCTCACTCTTGAAAAATTGATAGATTACAAAAATATCTTAACACTCTTATATGAATGAGGTTCCTGATTCAAAGAGCGGTTCATGCAAGGGTCATTATACTGTTAATTTTTCCTTAAAATGCCCAAATTGATGTGTGTGTATCATTGTAACATAGCATCCAAAGGCAAAAATAAGAGTCTGCCTGTTCAATTCAGGCTACAGCATGTCAGTAGTGCAGTGTCTGCAGAGTGGAGAGGCTGAGAAAGTTTCTTAATCAAAATTTCTACAGATCTTTGATGTCTGCTTATTTATTATCCACAGAACAGCAGTGTCTTCCTGTTTGATCTCCCAGATGCAAGAGCTTGTTTCTATGGAGTTTGATTATAGAAAGAGAGGTGTCCTCACAGGGAGCCCAGCTGGATGTATCCTGCTCTCTGCCTTAGTTTCTTTCATGGTAGCAGAGAAAGGAGGAAGAAAAGCAAGCTATAGAGTTGGTAATTGTTTGTACTACTGGCTGAACCTCAAATGGTATTTATTCTGTTACACTCACTTCCAACCGGAGGACTCATTTTTTGCTGCAGCTGGAAGGTGGACAGCATGTAAATGCTGTGGATTAAACACATTCTAATACTTTTTATAAACCCTGTCCTCTGGTCTCTATTCTATAATAATGTTGTTTGTAGACTTATTTTGTTGCGCTTATATTCATGCTTAATTAGAAAAATAAGTAAGAGGAATTTAAGTGATTTGGGTGGTTGTAGTTCCTTCCCAAATATTTGAATAGGAGTCAGGTGACTATTAGCAATGGAAAAAGTGCAGAAGTTTAGGATTTGGCCTTGTTTCAAAAACTGTTAGATTTTAACAACCCTGGTAATGTGTTCAGTCTCCTAAAGGTTATGGGGCTGATATTTCTCCACTTTTTTTATGGGAAGAGAATTAGATTAATTGTTAAGATGTCACTGGGGAATCTTTGTCCGAGGATTACTTTTGATTTTATTCCTGGAAAAAAAATGAAGCTGGCAGGAACAAGGTCAGCTCACTATTATGTCTCATGACTGTTTCCAGGAAAGTTTGGTTAGCCAAACCACATGGATTCTTGGTCTCTGTTGTAAATTGCCAAAAGGGATGTCCCCCCACAGAGGTTGTTATAACTTGTTTTTATAATGTTGGCATCTGTGAGCTCTTCATGGTACAAGGAATAAAATCTTGTGAAGGAGGCTGAAAATATATAAACCCTGAGATTCAGCAAATGGAAAACACTCCCTTCCACAGTTGGAAGGTTGAACTGTTCCTATTACGTACACTGGATGGAGGGAAAAATTATTCCCAAAGTGAGGGAAATTGTGTGTGTTCAACTTTCTTAACAGTCTCTGCTGATATGGACTTGATTTTTATTCATATATGCTAATTTAAAGTGATATTCTTAATAAATAAATTAGTTATTTACCATTACCATTAAATACCTGACACATTCAAATTAGAATAAGGATGGTATTATTCATTCATTTATTCAACAAATATTTATTAAACACCTTGTAAGGGCCAGACATAAGATATTGGTGAGACAAAGTGAGCGAGATAAACACATTTCTACTTTAATGGAAATTTCACCTTAATGAAGTAATATGAAACAATGGAAATTTTTAAATTTAATGTTATACTTTATATTACAAAAGGGAAAATTTTAATTAACTTTCAGCAGGTAATACCATCCAGATAATTTTCTGTTGGTTGTGATGTGCTCATGTAGATCTATGGACTTGCTCTGTTTCCGATTTACTTGTGTTAACAATAAACATTTTTAGGCTGGGAGACAGCCTTTGTTTAATGTTGGGCCCTACAATAATGTTAACTTATCTATGAAAGATTTAATTTTTAGAAGTGACTTTATTTGTTTTAATAACTAAGCTAATCACTTCCAATATTAATTGAATCCCTTTCCTGGCCTTGTAGAATTTAGAACTTATTAGATACTCATGGTTACACAAAGGTATATCAGCCTGCTTTTATAAAATTTATTTGTCCCTTTTAAGGAAACACAGTCAGGAATTTTTCATCCATTTATTATGGTATTCTAATAATAATACTGGAACTTAGTCAAACAGGTGATATAATTAATTCATTTCAGGTATCAAATGAGAGAAAAAGTTTTGATAGCTTGCAGAGCGTGACAGCCTTATTGTTCATTCCATTTCCAAATGTTATTACTGTGAAGGGTACATGCGATCATGACTATTGGCATATAATACATTGTCCATTCTAATTTACTTTTATGATAATGTTTAAAAAGCATACAGATTATGTGTACGTGTTCAACCTGAGGTAAGAACTCTGACAATTATGTGGTGACTGCAATTAATGTAATCCAGAAATTCTCTATATGCTATGTTATAATAGTGAGTCTTTGATTAGTTGTTAGCTCTGCTGCAACTAATTATTTATTAACATAAAATATCAAAGGTTGTGAATGATTTAGAAGAAACCAAGTTTACCCTTATAATAATTTCATTAATTATTATTCATTATACCTTATGATATATTTCTCGAGAGTGAGAGAAAGAAATGGAATTGCTTATAAACCTGAGTGTGCCTATGGGAGGGGTTGCATATATGACTTGTGTTTGCCTGGTGCATGTGGTGGGAGCACGTGTGATACATCTTGGTCAAGGCAGGACTGGAACGGCAGTATATCTAGTCAGGCAGGACTTGAACAGCCTTATAAGATGATCTGTTTCTCCAACTGTCCTACACCCATCTTCACCAATATGCTCTCATTTCATATTGTTTGGACAAATTTATTTAAATAGTTTTCATTAAATATTCACTATTTGGGCTCAGAGGGAAACATGGCTGAGAGAAGAATTTTGATTGCAAACCAAAGTCATTTAATTTATAAATGTCAAACTTTCTATTTCTCTTCAACTATCATAGTTACCTCTTGATTTAGATAGATTTCAATTTATTTTGGTCTGATGGTCCTGTGCCTTTATTGTAAGCTGCCTCAAGTCCTTTTTGGAATAGGTTACTTACTACGTATAACAGTCAGAGTCTAGTCAGGAAAGCAGAAGCCACTCATTAAGTACTTCAAATAAAGGATACTTACTACAGAAAATTAATAACATAAGTGACTGAAGAGCTAAAAAGCCAACCAGGGAAAGAGGAAACCCCCAAATTAATAGTAGCAGGAAACGATGACCATAGATAGTTTTAAAAATACAAGATGAATGGAAGAGGTGGTTTACCAACCCATCTGGTATACCTTCCTGACAGAAGCTGCAGCAATGCGTGTCACCAGAATTACTACTTGGGAAGAGAGAAAAATGTCCCCTCATTCATCTCCCCAGCCCCAATCTATTGCCAGTGCCACCCTTTGACTACACTCTACCTGATGCCAACATACACAGACCTGGGAAATAGTCTGCATCAGTCCCTTGTGACACAGAACAGAAGATGGGTAAAGGTTGGATGTGTAAGCAAAGAGGTCGAAGAAGAAGATATGGGCCAATCAATCAATATAAATAATTTTTAAATTATATTCACATTTTTCTCCAGGAAAATAAGTTGACAACTACTAATAAGTAAATTAGCACTGTATATCTTGATTAGCTCGTCATGATCTTAAAGTCTCAGATTACCAAGAGGTATAATGTAAACTTAATTCATCTACTCCTTAACATAGCATTTTGTTAGCTAATCGTAAAACCCAGAGAACAGATTACTGGGACAATTCTTGTAAATTTTTTTTCCTGAAAATATCTGTAGAAAAGTTAGAAAGATATCTGTTAAGTACTCCAAATTTTACTTAGAATTGGGTGGTTCTTTATGGATGGTTATTCCAGCACTATACATTTGTCTTCCATTTACTAAGTTGATAGTTCTATGATTATTAAATATTTGTATTCTGATAGATATTTAGTTGGACTAAGAGTTAGAAAATACTCTGGAAAATAGAGAAGTATATATAAAATTTGTCTGGATTTGCAAAATTCTTCAGACTATATGACAGAGTATATGTTTATATCTAGATATATACAGAATTAAAAGCAAGAGGTTAGAATGATTTTCAGAGCTTATTTATAGGAGAAAAATACTTCTTATTACAGTAACAAGAAAGACACAGCCTATAAAATATTTGTGATTTACAGAGTTTTCATAAAGCTTGAATGATTAAAATTGAATCTTGAGTGCATATCATCAGATTTAATGAAAAGCTTTGAAGACCCATGCAACAGTTCTCTCCTTAGATAATTACCTTGTTTAGGAATGTAGTCTTATCTGGACAGATTTCCAAGATTTTTTTCTTTTTTACGTGCTGAAAGAAGACTATACCCTCATGTCTTTAAAAATGGAATAAAGCATGAATATATTCTCCAGAAAGAGAAATCATTTTCATTAAAATCAAGCTATTTTACTAGAATTATAGTAAAGCAAAATTCTAACTATAGTTGATATAAAAAATTGTTTTATTCTTTCTCCTTTTTATCTTTTTTCTATCTTCTTTTTTGCAAGCTATATACACTTGAGAAAGATTATTATTATAATGTCTAGTTTCAAGTTAACTGATAACAACATTGGTTTTTCTCTCTAGGTTTCTTTGCAAAGACAAATTATTCCAGACAATGAGAATTTTTCTATCAGCACTAATCCCTTGCAAGATCATTCACTGGAGGGTATAGGAATTCTACCACTCTGGTCAGCTTGTACTATGAAGTGGAATGATGTTGGTTCCTATCTCATTTACTATGATAGTTAATATATGTAAAGAACTTGGAGTAGTGCTTGGCATGTGGTAAATATTAAAGAAATTCTTGGTGAATAAGTGCATAAATAAATAAATCTCTGTTCTGTCAATGCCACATTAATTCCCATCTTCTTTCCAGAGCTGATTAAATTCTCTCTGCTTGGATTCCCACCTCCTCTCTATTTATTCAAATTCTTTGATTCTTTAAGAACTTGTTCAGACCCCACATCTTAAGACTTTTGTGACAACTCAAGACTCTACTGACCTCATCTTCTCCTGTACTCCATTGTACTTATGCATATATACAATATGTGTTTTATTTAGCCCTTACCATTGGTTTTTAACCAGGGGAGGGCATTGGAATTCCCTCAAGAGATTTTCTAAAATATATATCTCTGAGCCCAATCCCTAGAAGTTTTAGATTCAGTAAGTCCTGACTGGCACCGCAAACATGCACATTTTGATTAAAGCACTCCAGTGAAACTGCCATAACTCTCTAGTCAAGATACACTGATGAAAATGATCTCTTGTGGGTATGTGAATTTTCTTTCTCAGTGAGATTATAAATTTCCTGAGGACATGAGCCATGCTTTCTTTTTCTTATGTATCCTCCCACAGTGCTGGAAACATGACCATGATTGAATAGTGCTTTTCTTTCTTGTTTGACTGCAAGATGTCTTCAAGTGGGGCCAGGATACACATATTCAAGGGATCTAAAGGGACAAAGAGTCCACGGGGGGATCATTCAACTATTGTCACAATTATGGTGTGTAATGAGCATACTCAAAACTTTAGTAGCATACAATAAACACTTACTGTTTATGTTTCTAGAATCAGCAGGAATAGGCATCTCTGCTGGCTTGCTTACATTTTTGGAGGGTCAGGTGGCAGCTGGTTGAGCCCACTTAATTGTCTGCAGTTCAACAGCTCACTCACACACCTGTGGACTGCAGAGAGAATGAAATCAGCTCTGGAAAGAAGATGGGAATTAATCTGGCGTGGATAGAACAGAGATTTATTTATTTATTTATTTATGTGCTTATTCACCAAGAACTTCTTTGGCATGACTTTGATACTTCTGGGGCCATCAGGCCAGTCAATGAAAGTTACTGATGGAAATAATGGAGGACAAGGGGACAGACCCAGATGTACAAAGTCCATTCCAAGCCTCTATTTGCAATGCATTGGCCAAAGCAAGCCATGTGTAAAAACCAATTCACGGATGAAAGGTATTGCACAGTTACATGGCAGAAATTATAGATTCAAGGAGGTGGGAAGAATGGGTATTATTTTCTCAAACTATCACTCTTCTTCACAGAGCCTACTCTAATGCCTTACTGAAGATCAATTCATGTTGTATGTAATCCCAATCTGGATATTTTAAAACAACCTTACTACCCCTGAGTAAGTAAGTAGCTAATCATATTCAGAGAAAGAGAAGTTGCAAATATGCAGTCACGCTAATGCCACTTTATTTGCCATTAAATAAAAAACTATCTTCTGTATTTTTCAGACTTGACTTCACCCAGATAATACATCACACTTCATTAAACTAGAACATCAAATGCAGAAAACAAAATATTTATTGTTCAGCAAGATTATCTACTACTTGAATAGGGTTTTGAGAAATTGTCAACATAATGTATTTGCATTCAGAAAATTAAACCAAGAATTGTGACTGGAAAGATGTTAAAAACACTGCAAATTTTCTTTGAAATAATACAGCACCTTGTCAGTCGTGATTCAACCTCTGGTTTTATCTTTATTACCTGTGGTGCTGCTTAGTGAACTGTTGCAAAGCAACCCATGCAATTTATTGTGGAAATTCCATTTAGTATTGCCAGAGAATCATTTTGGGCTGAAAGAGAGTATGTGCTAAGCACCACAGCCTCCAGCAAGGCTATGCCATCTTGTTGCCTAAGGGAACTAACTTATTTCTTAAAAGGACAGGAAATTATAATATCGTACAAGCAATTTTATGTTATACACATATATGTATATACATAGTATATATATGTATAGATACACAGTATTTACCACCAAAATAATAGATAAATTATGATGATATTTTTCATATTTGATCCTTTACTTGTTCCCAAGGTAGATACTTCATTAACTTCCAGTGAGCGAATCTGATCAGCAATACAATATTACTAATACTGTAGTAAGGAAAAGTGCTTTCCGGTCCTACTTTGTCCTCAGTCTATCATGGGACTTTAGGCAAATCATTTAACTAATCAATATTCCTATTTATAAACTTTACATAAATGAATAGCAAGAGTCCTGTAGCCAAATCACAGATAAAGCATCTGCAGTAAACTCTGGGCCAGGTCCTTCTCTCTGTCCGTATAGGAGAAACCTGTATAGGCTCACCCTGTGTGGGTAGGGTTATCTTTCATTAAAGGTGTTATGCTGAATTTTGCTTGGCTTTCCTTTTTAAGAGGAGGGACGTTAACTTGTAGGATAAAGAAAATAAAAGTCAGCATAAAGGCACAGACTACGATGTGGACTTGTGCAATGTATTTAGTAGAGTTCAGTCTTATCACCTTGCATTTGATGGAGAGATTTTTAAGTCACGGCAACAGAAATAAGTGAGGCAAATGGGACTTTGATATAACCCAGAAAGTTCCTTATGAGACTTTCTAATTGCTAGGGGAGAGAAAAACTAAAAGAGGCAAAATAAACTCTCTCTGACAGTGGGAGACATTTCATAATTTTACAGCAGTGTGATTATGATGGAGCCAGATAACTGGGCAGTTTTCCTGGAAAGTCAGGAGCAATAGCATTCCACAGCATTAAAGACCTTCTCCCCATCTCTCTCATAGTAGCACATATACCCATTTCCCCCCCAGGCAACACAGCACCGATGGGAGCAGACTGGTCACAAAGCTAGGTCCTCAGGACAGTGGAGGTTAGGCTCAATTTTACTTTCTCAAGTGGAAATTTCTCTGGAACTGACATTGTATTCTCTCTTTTAGTCACAAAGAAGGAAAAGTTGCTTTAGGATTTAAGTAAAGCTTTAGTTCCCCTAGGTACTTTTTGATAGAGTTTTGTAGCTAATGCCACTGTCTGCAAAGAAAATTTAGCAAGCACTTGGGCAAGCTAAGCTGTGCCTAGGACACCATATAATTATGAGAAATTGGTAGGATGATATCACAGAAAGATGAGAGGAGCGACAGCTGGCCCTGCACTTGGGAGTAGCCCATATTAACCTTGGGGGGACTGAAGGGTATAATAGGAATAAAGCCAGTGGCAGAAAATTAATTATTTCAAAAAGTCTCTTTTCTACAGAGTTTCAACCTTGGTACTTTGTATGTGGATAAACAGTCAATGCTTAGAAAAACACAGTGTTATGAATGTTTAATAGGCAAATGATATCTTGATGTCAAAGTTACTCGCATATACATGCATTTTTAACTTGATCTGGCTGTTGCAGTGGGAAAAGCTAAAACTGAAGCAGTTATTTTCAGGATTTAGAAGTTTAAAAATTCAAGCTATGTGGCATTGTCTTAGAATAAATTAATGAGGGCAAAGTCATTCCTGCAATGACAGAAAAGGGGAAACATGAAAAAAATGGATAATTAATGCTTAGATTTATAATTTGTTGCTCTTGTATTGCAACAGTCACCAAGATATTCAACAAGAAAAACAATAACATATTTTTGGGAGACACCCTGTACGTGAGGAACAGTGTTCTATTTAATTTGCGTATGAAAAATTTGGGTCCTCACTTCCATGAAAAGTTGTGACTGAATATAGGAGAATGGCTGATACTAGAAAGAACACCTAATGGTGAGACCCAGGCTCTAGCACACCCCCTCCCTATCACAAAACTACCCAGATGCCTTCCTGTTGCCAGGACTGTGTTGAATAAGATGACAGCTTTTCATTAGATAGGACCATTCAGCCTGTTTCCTCTCCCTCCTTACCTCTCCCTGCGTCACTCCTCCCCCAGAAGGATGCAACAGCCATAATTACTTCAGTTATCCTAAAGAGGATGTTTTAAAGTGCAGTAGTTAGCTGTCAGAAAGGGGAGGCTCATTTCCAGTTATGAGAGCATTTTCCCAATGGAAATCTTCCTTTCATTCTGGATAGACATATTTGTGTCTGTTTCCAGCTTTATTGAGCTTCACTTTCTCCTGGGAGAGCTAAGTTCTTTCCTAGCTGTTGAGAATGAAACAATTTCCTCAGTCCCAGAAAACTTTCTAGCTGTTTTTAGCTAGCCAAACTGTCTACATTACCTGAGAAATGTACATTTAGGTAATACACATTACATCAAAACAGGGCACATGTAGTAAAAATGCCTAGCACAAACATAATGGAACCAAATAAATTGGAAGAATTTCTATAATATGAGGAATACGGACTGATGTCAAGTGAAAAAAATCAATGGTCAACTATCTGGGCAATTATGGGTGAAATGAACAGACTTCTTTACTTCAGGATTGATCAGGTAGGCATAAGATCTTTGTCATCAGACTTTTAGATCTTTCTACCTCCATGATATCTTCCTGGGAAGAGGAAGCATGGGGGAGAGAGGTTTTTCATTTGGGTAATCGGTAAAATCATACTTTTATTTTGTTTTCTTTGAAACCAGCATGTGACAATATCCTCCCGCTATTAAAACGTTTTAAAATGTTTCTGTGGTTCGTACTGAAAAGGAGAAAGGAGACCTGATTTTGCATTACTTGTCAAATAAGTTGGGCACATGGGTATGCACAGTCTTTACATTTGGCCCCTCAGCCTTTATCTTTTAGATAGAGAGAATCATAGACCAACGGGCTCGGAATGTTCATTGGTCAACTTCATATTATCACACATAATTTTTGAAATATGAGAAAATGTACCTCCCAGCATTCCTGGGAGAAGAGGAGAAGCAGAAGTACTGGGCACCATTAGTAATACTGACCAGAGCACTCTAGAGAAGATAGGATTTCCAATGTCATTTACCACTCTGCTCTGATATCACATCATATTTTCCCCCAGCACTTCATAATACCACGTTATACTATACGTATTATTTTATAAGAAACCTAATATGCTAGATGCTCTGTTCATTATTTGTTTCTCTCCTCCTATCACCACCAATGTGAGCATCATGGAAACAGGGACCTTGTTTATTATATTCACTTTTTATCCCTAGAATCCAGAATAGATATTTGGTGAACGAATTAGTGAATATATTTTGTTTAAACATCGAGAACCCAGAAAAACGAACCCTGTTTTGAATCCCTGTTTTCCCCTAGAAATAGAACTTTATTGTGGATATACTTTAAAGTTATTTTTTAAAGATTTTATTTACTCTTAGAGGGAGGGGAAGGGAGGGAGAAAGAGAGGGAGAGAAACATCAATGGGTTGCCTCGTACACTCCCTGACCCGGACCAAACCCACAACCCGGGTATGTGCCCTGGCTGGGAATCGAACTGGTGACCTTTTGCTTTACGGGACAATGCCCAACCAACTGAACCACACTGGTCAGGGCTAAAGTTATTTTTATTTAAGCATAATTGGTATAAAATCCTAAGTTGGTTATATTACATTCAGGTGTCCAATATCATAATTCAATGTTTTTATACTTAACAATGTGATCACCCCTCAATTTTAGTAATTATCTGTTACCACATTAACTTACTACAATATTGGTGACTATATTCTCCTTCCCTTTTTCACTCATCTCCCATCCCCTCCCTCTGGTAAACATCCCTCTTTTCTCTGTTTCTATGAGTCTATTTTTGTGTTATTTATTTGTTGGTTTGGTTTTTAGATTCCACATGTAAGTGAAAGCATATGGTATTTGACTTTCTCTGCCTAATTTATTTCACTTAGTATTAATATACCCTAGAGCTATCCATGTGTTGCAAATGACAAGATTTCATTCTTTTATTGCTGTATAATATTCCATTGTGTATATCCACTACATCGTCTTCATCCATTCAGGTATTGAAGGACACCTAGGTAACTTCCATATCTTGGCTATAGTAAATGATGCTGCAATGAACACAGAGGTGTTTATATATTTTTGAATTAGTATTTCTACTTTTTTGGATAAATACTCAGAAGTTGAATTTCTGGTTTGTGTGGCATATCCATTTTTAGTTTTCTGAGAAATGTCCATACTGTTTTCTTTTGGAGCTGCACCAGATTCTGCCAACAGTGCACAAGGGTTCCCTTTTTTCCACATCCTTGTCAATCTGTGTTATTGGTTGACTTTTTGATAATAGCCATTTTCAGTGGTGTGAGATGGTATCACACTGTGGTTTTAAGTTGCATTTCCCTGATGATTGGTGGTGTTGAGCATCGTCTTATATTTCTGTTGGCAATCTGTCTTCTTTGGAGAAATATCTTTTCATGTCCTCTGCCCATTTTTCTATTGGACTCTCTAATCTTGAACTATACTACAAAGCAATAATAATCAAAACAATATGGTACTGGCACAAAAACAGACACATCAAAGGGACAGAATAAAGAGCTCAGAAATACTTGCTTATAGGGTCAATTAATCTATAACAAAGGAGGTGAAAATATACACTGGAATAATTACAATCTCTTCAACGAGTAGTGTTAGGAAAACTGAACAGACACATGCAAAGAACAAAAACAAAACTGGATCACTCTTTTACACTATCTAGAAAAATAAACTCAAAATGAGTTAAAGCCTTAAAAATAAGGCCTGAAACCATACAATTCCTAGAAGAAAACATAGGGAGTAAACTATCTAATATCAGTCTGAATAATATTTTTTTGGACATATCCCCTTGAGGAGGGGAAACAAACAATTAAAAAGAAACAATGGGATTACATCAAACTAAAAAGCTTCTTCACAGCAAAGGAAACCTTCAGCAAAACAAAAAAGCAACCTATGAACTGGGAGAATATATTTGCAAATGATATATTTTGATACAATAAGGGGTTGATTTCCAAAATATATAAGAAACTTATATAACTCAATAACAAAACCCTAACCAATCCAATTGAAAAATGGGCATCAGAAATCTTTGAACTGTTACGTCAGCCAAATCTGGCTCAAAAACTATCTTTTCAAAATGGATAAATGTGCATAAACTTTGTGTAGAACCTTTGTCAGACCAGCTAAGCACATCGTTTGCTATCAGATAACAAAGAGATTATTAAAAAACCTCAGAAGTACCCAGGAATGTAGTGCTGTGTTAAGGTAAGGTAATACACAATCTGAGGGAAAATGGGTTTGAAAATGAGCTTGGGCTTTAATTTTTTAAAAAATATTTTATTTTTTATTTTTAGAGAGAGGGGGAGGGAGGGAGAAAGGGAGGGAGGGAGAAAAAAAAGGGAGAGAGGGAGAGAAACATCAATGCGTGGTTGCCTTCTGCGCGTCCCCTACCAGGGACCTGGCCTGCAACCCAGGCATGTACCCTGACTGGGAATTGAACTGGCGGCCCCTTGATTCACAGGCCGGCACTTAATCCACCGAGCCACACCAGCCATGGCGAGCTTAGATTTTTAAACAATGCAGGCAAAAGGTATTAAAAACCCGAAAAATAGGTAAATTCTTGATTTAAGTCTTCCCACCTCAGGTTTACGATTATAGTCAAGGTTGTGCAGCTCTCATTCCTCACTGGATATCAGAAAGTTAAATCACCTCTTGAATATGAACTGTAGATACAATGCTTGGAACGTTTCCCTTGGAGAGTGGCAAACCTGGCAGATCCTGGGGTGGGAAAATGGAGGCTCCCTGCCGGGTCAGGCACAAGTCTGTGCTTTTTTAGGCTTATTGTTAACTCTGAGCTTAATGAGTGCATTCAGGCATGCAGTGCAGAACGACATCATCATACAAACAATTCACTGCAGTCCAAAGACATGGTGATTTTATCAATTACATTATTCAGCAGAGTAAATTTGCAACTTGTAAAAAAATACATATTGATTGATTGGCACCTGCAACACTGTTATTTTGACACTCATGATATTAGCATCTGTGTTACACAAAATCTCAATTTGATGGCATTTGCTACAGTGGGTATAAAGCTTTTGTTTTCCTATTTGCTAGAGGAAATAGATGAGAACAATCCAATTGTGGATCAGGGCCCCTCTGCTGTGAAATTCATCCTCCTGAGCTTAAAATATTTGATGACTTAAAGCGCGGGCTCCCACAGCAAATGATTCTCATTTCTATCTTCACTAGCCTTGGCTGGTGGGGATGAACACAGGGCTGGAAGGCAGATGAACTCCACCAGTTACCCAGGAGTTACTCGCTCTAAGCAAATCACTTTCCGTTTTTCCTCTTTCTTTTTCTTTTTATACAGTATGTTATAGAGTTTCCAGAGCATTTTTATATACATCTCATTTGATCTTACAACAAACATCCCAGTGAGTTTAGCTAGGTAAGGGTTCTCACTTCCATTTCTAGGTAAGGGACACTGTTGCTTAGAGAGTTGAATGAGAAGAAGGTCAGGAATTTCGACTCTAAGCCGATGTGGTTTTGTTTTTTATTATTATACAATAATAATGCTCTGGGCTCAGTTTCCTGATTTCACCAAGTATAAATAGTCTTAGTTTGCTAACTTAAGCCGTGGGGATGACAAGAGAGAGTTGAACTTAAATATTGTGACTAGTCATAGGTTTTTGTAATTGTAAAATAATCATCTTGCTTTTGTTATGTCCAATAGCTCTGTCCTTAGAACTTCTCCATATTCTTCTACATAAACTGTCCCACACCGATGCATGTGTAGAGCCCTGGAATTCTCCATATGAAACATTTAAGACAGCTTGCTTGAAGTAAAAGTGAAGAGTCATTAAAAATCAGTCAGAAACAATAGAGGCCGTGCGCAGATGCCAAGCGTCCCTGGACTCCCTGCCCCTCCCACAGCGGCAGACCTCAGGATGCCCCTGGCTTGCCTGCCGGCCATGACCAACAAGGAAGCAGCCTTTGATGGCGCAGTAGAAGAACGTGTGATCCACAAAAAGCACAAAATATGGAAAAAGACTACTCCTTTTCTTTATGATTTGGTGATGACCCATGCTCTTGAGTGGCCCAACTTAACTACACAGTGGCTTCCAGATGCAACCAGACCGGAAGGGAAAGATTTCAGAATTCATTGACTTGTCGTCCGGACACACGTGTCAGATAAACAAAAGCACCCTGTGACAGCCAGTGTGCGGCTCCCTAACAATGATGCTCAGCTTCATGCTCCACACTACCACTGTGAGAAAGGAGAATTTGGAGGTTTTGGCTCTCTTGGTGGAAAAATTGAAACAGAAATCAAGATTAACCACAAAGGAGACATAAACAGGGCACATTATATGCTACAGAACCCTTGCGTCACTGCAACAAAGACTCCATCCAGTGATGTTCTCATTTTTGCCTCTACAAAACATCCTTCTAAACCAGATCCCTCTGGAGAGTACAACCCAGACTTGCGTCTCCGTGGACATCAGGAGGAAGGCTATGGGCTTTCTTGGAACCCAACTCTCAGTGGGCACTTACTTAGTGCTACAGATGGCCACATCATCTGCCTATGGGACATCAGTGCTATTCCAAAGGAAGGAACAGTTGTGGAAGTGAAGACCATCTTTATAGGGCATTTGGCAGTAGTGGAAGATGTTTTCTGGCATCTGCTTCATGAGTCTCTGTTTGGGTCAGATGATGATCCAAAACTTAGGATCTGGGATACTCGTTCAAACAGTACTCCCAAACCAAGACACTCAGTTGATGTTTGCACTGCTGGAGTGAACTACCTTTCTTTCAACCCTTATAGTGAGTTCATTATTGCCACAGGATCAGCTGATAAGATAGTTGCCGTGTGGGATCTGAGAAATCTGAAACTTAAGTTGCATTCCTTTGAATCAAGTAAGGGTAAAATATTCCAGGTTCAATGGTTACCTCAAAGTGAGAATATTTTTGCTTCCAGTGGTGCTGATTGCAGACTGAGTGTCTGGGATTTAAGTAAAATTGGAGAGGAACAATCCCTGGACGATGGAGAAGATGGGCCACTGGAGTCGTTATTTATTCCTGGTGGTCACAGTGCCAAGACATCTGATTTCTCCTGTAATCCCAGTGAACCTTGGGTGTTCTGTTTTGTGTCAAAAGACAATATAATGCGAGTATAGCAAATGGCAGAGAACATTTATAATGATGACGACCCTGAAGGAAGTGTGGATCCAGAAGGACAGGGATCTTAAATATATCAGCACTTCTTGTGATTTTAGACTCCCCTTTTTCCCTCTCAGCCCTGATAATGATTTAACACTGGTTTTGAGACCCAGACTTTGTTCAGCTATCCCTCTGTAGTAGGTATCATCAACTACGTTATTAGCCCAAACTGAGGGTATTTTCTAAATATTAACTGGGGCACTTGATTCAGCAAAGCCACAGATTTGTGTTTAAATTTTCTTCAGGAATTTGCTAGTAAGAAAGATATAAAGTAGTCACTAAAAAGGGACTATTGTGTGTGGTTATTTTATTTTTCTTCTAATGCAACATCCCCACTTTTCTCAGACTCATTTAAGTACAGACCAGAAGTAAGGAAGGAATAGAGCCAAATGAGATGGGTGTCTGAGTCACGAAGTGTCAGCACTGCAAGATGTCTGTTTATCCAGGAATTAGGGGAGACTCAAGCCATACAAATCGCTGCTCTAAAACCTTTGCGCCCGACTTTCTGGGATGTACATTTTCCTCTGTAGGCCAGTGTCCTCTCAGTTTCTTGAGTTAAGTCAAAACCACTTGTTCTTCTTTCCCCATATATTTTTGCTCATTAATGTATTTCTTGAGCTGTTTTCACATTATTCCTTTCCTTTCTGTGAAATGGTTTTTAAAAAAACTTGGGACTACCAAGTTGTAAAGATGTATGTTTTTACCTGACAGTTATACCACAGGTAGACTGTCAAGCTGAGAAGAGTAAATCAATAGCTTGTATTTGTTTTTAAAATTAAATTAACCCTGGATAAGAGTTGCCTCTTTTTCAGGAGTTAGTCCTGGACCACTAGTTTGATAACATCTGTTTCGGATGGCCTGTTTCACCAAAGGGCCTGTTATTTTCCAAGACTAACTATGTAAGTGCTTATAATGGAATAAATTTCTTTGCTACATTAAAAAAAAAGCAGTCAAATGGTAACTCTGATTTGGCCCTCTTTCAAGATGGTCATCAAATAAATTTTTTTTTATGATGACTTCTTAGTTTGTTTCAACGCTATTCTATTTTCTAACTCATTGATGAAGATGGTCCTTTTACTTTGGACTACGAGTTGCCACATAGTGGTATGATCTATCGTCAAGGACCAAAGTAAAAGAACAAATAACTTTTTCATGTTCCAAAACGTGTATGGCTGATTTTTTTTCAGGTATATAGAGTAGGGGTTGGAAAATTTTTTTGTAAAAGATAAGCATTTACAGGGCATATGGTCTCTGTCGCAAATACTCAACTCTACTGTTGCAGTGTGCAAAGACAGCCATAGAGAATACATCAGTGGATATGCACATTCCACTGAAACTTTTTTATGGTTGTTGAAATGTGAATTTTATATGATTTCCCTATATCATGAAATATAATTTTTTTCTTTTGATTTCTTTCAACTATTTAGAAATAGAAAAACTGTTGTTAGCTCATGGGTCACACAAATAGAAGAGATGGGCTGGATTTGGTCGGTGGGCCCTGTTAACACCGATGCAGAGCACAGGAGAAACAGGAGAAACACTAGTTGCTACTGTACACACTACCACGTTGAAATGATGTTTTAAGTTGAAAAAATATTTCCAGGGAGTCTATTCTCATAACACAAACTTTCAGCACTGTCAGCAAAGGCAATATTTAACAGCAGGGGTATAGAGATTAGGTGATCATCCTTGTATAGAAAAAGTAAAAGTACTTCCTCATTAGGAAGTTAGAGACTTCTGTTTTACTTTCAAAGGAGGGAAATTAATTAACACAAGCTGGCAGAGAGTTTGCAAAATTTGGGGGCAAAGACACTCTCACAGAGCTAAGTACATTATCACTCTCAATTTTGGTGCTTAATAAGTATCTGTTTAGTTAATTGAGATTTCCACAACTCTCCAAGTTCTTGCTTATTATGTAGAATAAAGTGAACATGGACTATCACTATCTACTTAGAAAATAAGGAATTAATGAAACAAACCTTTTAGTAGCAGTCTTTACTGCTTTTTGTTGAAGGATGATTATGAGAGACTTAAAAGGCAGTAAGATTTCACAAAAGGCCTGTGTAGTAGGGCAAGGTATGCACAATATCTAAATGATTAGCCACTATGGGCTGATAATCGCCATGACTAAGCTAATCTATGGCTATAAACTGGATATGTATGGACCCTGCTAAATTCTTCTAGATATCCAGTGTATAATTTAATCACAAGGAAGCAGCAAATTACTGCTGTGTCCTATTTTCTTAGAAGTTCACACATATTCTGAACTCCTTCGCCTCATAGTCAATGCCAAGATATATTTGTCTCTGACAAATCTTTGGTTTTCCATGCATGGTACTTTTTTATTTGTTCCACTAAATCATAAGTTCCTAGTGGACAGAATCGTATTGCATAATAGGAATAGCATAAAGGTTGAGAATAAGACTACGGATTCAGGCTGCTGGGGTTCAAATCCTGCCTTGATACTTACTAGTAATGCAATTTAGGATACATCACACAGTCTCTGCTTTTACTTTATTATTTGCAAATTATAACAATAAAAGTACTTTCTTGATTGGATTAGATTGCTGTCAGAGCTAAGTAAATCAATGCATCTAAGGCACTGAGAGTAGTTGCTGGCACACAGTAAGACTTCAATCAATGTGGACTAAAAATATACCTTTGGGTACCAGTCTTATGCTGTACAGTCCTATCTATAAGCTAATGACTTCTCCAGTCCCAATGTCTCCACCGAACCCTAAACAAGTTACCCACTTGGCGTTATTACACAATTCTGCTTTGAAAAAGAATATTCATCTCAAAATTATCATGCTCTGAAAAATACAACTGACTTCTTTCCCATCCCAGATCTATTCTCTTATAGTTTTTCTCATCCGATAGAAAAGGCAATTTTATTCTTTCACTTTTTGGGGGCTAAAAAGCAAATACAATTCTCAAGTCATCTATGACTTCTTCCTTTTTCTCGCATTCTACATCCCACCCATTAGCACATTCTGCGGGTTCTAGCAAAACTGATCTAAATCAGCTAAGCTGCCACCTTACTTACCCTCCCAGCAAATGCCACAACTGCCTCCTGCTTAGGCCATTGCTGCAGGAGCCTCCTGTCCGGTCTTCCTGCTTCTGTCCATGGTCCCTTGCTGCGGCCCGCCGGGGTGTGGTATTCACAGTGTCTGCACAGTTTCTGGCACACATTCAGCACTCAATAAATAAATTAAATGCATGTTTGATTGAAATACTCATAACTGAAAGCTAATTAACTTACAAAACTATGATAGGCACTGAAACAATTTTATTCAAAGTAATGTAAAATTCTAAATGGTCTCTCTTTTTAAAATTCTCATAATAAATAATTCCTTTAGAAGTGAGTACAGGAGGAGAAAGTAGGGAGTAGGGCTACATGATTTTCAGGTATCTATCAGACTAAAATCCTATGACTCTGTGACTTGGCAAGAGCCATAAGACCAGGAATAAGGCAGTCAAAATAATTCTTAAGGTGAACGCTTTAGATTATTCTTAAAAATTGTACCAGATTTGGAAGGTTTAGGATTGTGAGCCCTGAATTTGTACCAGAAAGGTTGATTTGTGAGTTCTACATTTGTACCAGATATGAGTACTTTATACTCACACACAATTAAGACCTACTGTTGTATGAAAATAAAAAATAAAATAAATTACCGCCTTAATTAGATCTTTAGGACGATAAAGTAGAAAAAAATTTTGTGTCAACTTATGAATCTCTAACTATTTTGCTTTTTTGGAAATACTGTTCTAATCTATGAATTTTTTATTTAGGGATTCTAAAACAAATTTACTTGTCTGGTGTAATTTCTTCAAACTGTAAAGTCGTTGTTTCTTAAGGTCATATTTAATAACTGTTGGGAGACTTAGGACCAGGATGCATTTAACATTAAGCCCTGGTTCCCCTCACTTCTCTGTAGTGATTATGTCCAGACCTGGGGATGATGCAAAGGGCTATTGCTGGGAACATCCCTGTTTTTGGTAGAGAAGAAGGGGATTGGTGGGCCACAGCATGCTGTTGAAGGCTGATAGATCTGTAATTCTTTCTGGGACATTGTCAGTCAACAGCACCTCTCCCATGTATCCCCATTTTTTCTTGAATAAATGAGAGATGTACATGATTTTTGTGTCTGGAAAGTTCAAAGAATTTTTTCTCTTAACTATAAGGAGGAGACTTTGTTTTCCATGTTTATTCATAAACATGGAAAACAAAGAAAGAGAGAAGGAGAATGACAGCCAGAAGGGAAAATGAAAAAAGGAAAGGAGAATGAAAAAGAAATGAAGAAAGAGAATTCCTTAACTCTCGATTATTGAATGATGTAGAAGAAACTAATTGTGTGTGTGTGTGTGTGTGTGTGCATACACAACTCTGTTGAGAAGCCTGGAGCAAAACTGCACCAAGGTAAAGAACACAGCTAACGTCCAGATGATCTTAATATCTAATCCTCATCCTCCACCAAAAGGAACGAGGATTGGGACTTCTTGGAGAAATGGGTGATTCTAGAACTGAAGCACAAGAGGACAAGGTGAGCCTGGGACATCTTATGGTGGCAGAAAGTAAGAAAGTGCCAAAGAGTGACAGAGGCATGTTAAAATGACATAGGAGCCAGGTTGAAGGGGCTTTTGCTGGGCAGATTTGGAAATGGTTTAAGCATCAAAGTGTAACAACAGCAATAGTAATGATTACAGTCCATTATAGAAAATAAAGATTTATGGGTTCATTCTTATACAATTAAAAAGAAACAAATAAAGAGAGAAGGAGAATCTGCTCTTCTTTACAATAAATGGCAACCAATAAATATAGAAGGAATGATGGAGTTATAATAAAATCATCAGTGGATGCTAAAACTGATGGGTAGAATTTTAATTAACAAGGATATTTACATAGGCTTCAAGTATCTCTAAACACCTTATTGTGGAGAGACAAATAACAACTTTTCTGTGGAAAACCTTGGCAGATGCTAAAGCAATCATCAACACTGGACCACCAGCGTTAAATACTTCCACATATGATGCAGAGAAAGACCAGCCATCATGTTCATGGAAATCCTGCTGCGGCAAATAATCCAGTCTAATCACGAGGAAGCAAATAATCTGAATCTGACAGTGAGGCGCCAATTAGATGAACTCAAATCAAAGGACATTCTATGACATAATTGACCCGGAGTCTTCAAAAATGTCAAGGTCATGAAAGACAAAGAAAGTTAGAGGAAATGTTCCAGATTAAAGGAGATTAAAGAAAGGTTACAATTAAATATAATATATCATCCTAGATTGGATCGTGAACTAAGAAAAACAGCTGTAAAACACATCGTTGGAACAACTGACAAATTTTGAATACAGACTGTGGATTAATGTCTTAGTCTGACTTGGCCGCCATAACGAAATACCATAGACTGTGGCTTAAATAACAGAAATTCATTTCTCACAGTTCTTAAGGCTGGAAGTTCAAGATCAGGGTGCCAATGTGGTCAGTTTCTGGTGAAAACTCTTCCCTTGGGGTGCAGATGGCAGAGGGAGATGGAGAGAGAGAGAGAGAGAGGGAGAGAGAGGGAGGGAGGGAGAGGGAGAGGACACAAGCACTCCTGGTGCCCCCTCTTGTTTTCTCAGTTACAGGTGACATACAATATTATATTAGTTTCAGGTGTACAATATAGTGATTAGATGTTTATCTAACTTACAAAGTCATCACCCTGATACTGAGTGTCTCTTCTCAAAGTGTCACTCATCTCATAGGACCAGCTGCCCCCATACACATGATCACATCTAACCCTAGCGGTCTCTGTAAGGTCCCAATTCCAAACAGCACCATAATGAGACTCTATTTAACAATTGCTCATGTGAAAGTCAGAGTTGACAAGTAAGTGATATATAAGCTAAAAATATAATTAACAACTTAAAAATATAACTTTTAGCTTTTCTCTTAGAGACATCAGTTAATACATACCAATTTTTTGGTTGGCAATTATTGTTTAACCTAAATTTTATGAATTATTCACTAATCTATTCTTCAATGAAAACATAACTCTTTTTAAAAAAATATTTTATTTATTTATTTTTAGAGAGGGGAAGGAAGAGAGAAAGAGAGGGAGAGAAACATCAATGTGTGGTTGCCTCTCGCACGCACACTACTGGGGACCTGGCCCACAACCCAGGCATGCGCCCTGACTGGAATGGAACCAGTGACCCTTTGGTTTGCAGTCTGGCACTCAATCCAATGAGCCACACCAGCCACGGCAAAAATACACGTAATCTTAATAAAGCATTTTTCCAAGGCATCATAAACACTTTTTCTGCAAAAGCAATAACTTATAAAAACAAAATTACATCCATCTTTTTTTTCAAATTCATACCTTCTTTTGTTATCAGAGTTTATTTTCTGTGACTTTTCAAAATACATGGACTTGATTTCCATTCTCATTTTCCATTTAAGAGAAATGTGCTGTGTCCTAAAAACTTGAAATATACATTAAACAAAAATATTTCTATGAGTTACAGATATCTCTTTTATGTGCACATATGGTGAACTACTTGAAAAGCCTTGTTCTTTCCCAGAAGGAGAAAGGATCTATGGTTCTAGCTTTTGCCTTAAGTCAACAATTTCCAAGTTGAGTCGGCCCTCATGGCCCTCAATGCTGTGTGCTCCATGCAGGGTTAGTTATCTGTCCAGGTGTGGTAAGTAATGAGCTGCTTTGTAAACTGAGTGGTAAAAGTGATCACAGCTACTCCAAATGTGGGCCTATGATTGCCCTGCTCTTCCCTTCACCTTGCAAAGTGGAGAGTTGTACTGTATTCCATGGGGCTGGGAACTTCAAGAGTTAAATGTGGAAGGAGAAGCAGTAAAGGTGAGAAACTTGGGAGGCTATCCAGGCCTGGCCTGCTGGGGTCGATCTGACAATGGTGTGAGGTGTGTGAACAACACGGGGGCAATAGGTGCCTCAATCTGTCCATGCTGGCAGGAGGCATCCTCCCCGAGCAGAGAGAGTGCTGGATGTACAATTTGTGCTGGGCCGTGCTGACAAAATGTTTACAAAACAGAGAAAAACCTTATATCCAGCTCCCTTTTTGCATTAAGAAATCAGACGCTACCACTGATGATGTGTTGGCACCTCATCACTGTAAATTTACTGTCTACTTTGCCCAGTTCTTTACTAAAATACCATGTGCCTCCCAAAAGTAATATTTTATGTTTCAAATGCCTATCATGGTAACTTTGCTTCTCCTCCAAAGCTTCCTCTCACTTTACAAACTCTTCTGCTCACTTTTTGTAGAGCCCTCCCCCCGGACCTGGGCGAGGCTCTGTGAGAACTGAACACTGGGTCACCTCCCATGGTTCATCTTGGGCGCAAGATTCCCACAGAGCCCCTCACTCTCCTTTCTGAGCACCTGGATAGACAGAAATCAGCAGTGTGCCGGCTTGTTGTCAAGTCTGCTACTTACATTCTCTCCAGAGAATGAATTTTCCCTCAGACAGCCAAGTCGGGGCATAAGCATTTCCTTCTCAAAAATCTGCCAGAAATTTCAAAAACAATCCAAAAGTGTTAATAGCAATATTCAGAACACAGGTAGCTCTAGACTCTTCCTTTTGAAAAAACCTTACACCTCAGTTTGCCATTAAACACTTTAAAAAAATTTTTCCTGTTTTTCAGTTAGTTGATATTCAACCTCATTTTATATTGGTTTCTGGCATATAGCATAGTGGTTAGGCAATCATATACTTTACAAAGCGATCCCCCTGAATAACTCAAGTACCCACCTGGCACCACATGTGGTTATTACAATATTATTGGCCACATTCCCTGTGATGTGCTTTACATGGCTCTTCTTTAACTACCAATTGGTGCTTCTTAACCCCTTCACCAGTTCCACCTGGCTCCCCAATGCCGCTCCCATCTGGCAGCCATCAGTTTGTTCTCTGTATCTCCGAGTCTATTTCTGTTTTGTTTGTTCATTTATTTAGTTCTTTGGGTTCCACATCTAAATGAAATCATATGGTATTTATTGTTTTTTTCTGATTTATTTTACTTAGCATCATATCTTCTGGATCCACCCGTGTTATCACAAATGGTAAGAGTTTATTCTTTTTTATGGCTGAGTAGTATTCCACTGTATATATGCACACATCTTCTTTATATACTCTTCTGTTGATGGGCATTTAGGTTGTTTCCATATCTTTGCTGTTGTAAATAACACTGCGGTGAACTAAAGATGCATATATCTTTTTGATTTAGTATTGTTGGTTTCTTCAGATACATACACAGAAGTGGAATTGCTGGATCTTAACGTAGTTCTAGTTTTTCATTTTTTGCGGAACCTTTACAGTGGCTGCACCGATTTGCATTCCCAGTAACAGAGCAGGAGCCTTCCCTTCTCATTGTGTCCTCACCAGCGCTCGTTCTTTGTTGATTTATTGATGACAGCCATCTGACAGGTGTGAGGTGAAATAAATAAAACCTTTTCCTCGTCAGCGGCGCCCCCTGCCCATACCCTCATACACCTGCTGTTGAACACGATTATATCTGCACTTCTTCCTAATGGCTGACGTAAGTCCTCACCATATTTTCAGAGTAGTGGGCTGAAAGTTCTTCTCAGGAGCACTGTATACAAGCTGGCAAGGGACAGCCATACAGGGAGGGTGACATTCTACTATATTTGGGTTTCCATGGTCACAGGGAGTCAAGGCCAGATGCAAATGTAAAGAAACAATTTCATGTCAACACAGCTGTGTATTAGGGTATGCCCTAAAGGCTGGAGGTGGTTCAGGAAAAGGTTTGGGATGTTTCCTTTTCTTCTTCCAATGGTTGGGACCTTCCATTGACAATAAAATCCGCTCTTTCATCTTGAGATTTTTAAGAAAGAGATGATGGCAGGTGAGGAGGTTGGGGTATTAATGCGAATACTGCATCTGTTAAGCCCCAAACACACTTGATGAACAACTATTGGTCTAAAAATAAAATAGGAATGCTCCAAATGTAACTGGATATGGGCTATAATCTAGTTTTCCTTTTATTACAGTCTTTAGCTACCAGTGATTCTTTCGCCTTTCCCTTGGGGAACAGGAAAGACAGAGAGAGACAAGAATCTGTATAACATTTAAACAGAGTGCTATCATGCCTGTGATAGACATCTCCATGTGATGTCATAAGTAGCTGGCGTTGCCTCGGTAACACTACAATGGTAAACAAATATGTTTTCTGGGTGGCTAGAGGAAATGTGGCTTTCATACTATCTCATACCCTCCTGCCCCCAACCTCCTACCATGAGTAGAAAAGATTTTCTTTCCTTTTGCTATGAATTTCCCCCCTCGAGATAAAATAAGTGAGGTAAGCCACTATTTTTCTCTCCTGTTTATTTTTATGCTCTATATTATACATTGCTGGAAATTTTTGTTGAAACAACCACTCAATTTAGAGAATATGATATTGCATATTGAATTCTGTAATCCCCTGCTGTGTGGCATTGCTAAGAATACACAAGGGGAAATTCTGTTATGTGAAATCTCAGGATCTGACAAGTTTGACAAGATGAGCTTGAATGACCTTACCTCATGTGGTCACACAGCCAAGTCTACTATCAAGGTTCTCAAAAACAGATAAGGCAGGTGAGGAATGGCTCTCCTGAGACATACATTGAGCTGCTGTAATCAGAGTACAAAAAATAAATTTAGGACATTTTAAAGCATTGTTTAACAAGTAAAATAATGCATTGTGAAAGATGATGAAGAACAGGCAAACATGAGTTTTTATAATTTCTCTAAAAGCGCCACATGAAGATTACAAATCATTACTGTTTTGTAAAAGAAAATATATATTTTAAAATGTTACTGGGGAAGGAGGATGGAAGGAAATGTAACGTGCCCCGAAAAGCATTCCTTAAGCGTTTGTTGGTGAGCTGTAGCTGTTTCTCATGAGGCAGCGACACTTACTCTAATACACACAGAGACGAAGAAAACCCTCAAAGGCAATGTCCCTTGGAATCTAGGTGATGTTTCTCACTCAAGAAGGACTAATTACTATGAATGGAAGGTTTTTAAATATATGAACTTAAATAAGATATAAATGTATGTTCTTGTCAGTTGTATTAGCATGCATAACTTTCTTATTTCCTGTTTCCTATGGGGGAAAACTCAGATGCTTGGTGGGATCCAGGTGCAGAGGGGTTGCATTTTGATTGGGGTTGAGATTGGGAAACAATAGTTGGGACCTAGGATCTGGGTAGAGAAGAGCCTGAATGGCCTTCAGCTTACAAGCCTGGGTCAAATCCAGTGACTGAAGAGAAAATGTTCAAGAGGAAAGGAACTGGGGACGTGTGTTGTTACAGAAATGCTTCTGTTCAGGATAAAGCCAATTTCTCTGCTTGCTGACCTTGGCCAGAACAGCAACATTCAGTGTTTACAAGCTCTGTTTCTCACTCAGTCTACTGAGAGCGAGTTCCATGATTCTGAAGAGAGAAAGAAATTCACTTTTGGCACCTGAAAACACATGTCCCTCACTAACTCAACTGCATGACTGTTTGCCAAAGAGCAGAACTTTCTGTCCATGGAGACTGAAAGGCTGTAGGAAAAATAATATAGTGCTGGGCAGCAATGATAGCAGAAGGGGGGAGGGGTCGTGGAGATGAGAAGGGATAAGGAAAAAGACAGAAAAGAAATTAATGCTTTCAAAATTTCTTGTTTGCTTCTTCATCTGTCTCCTCTCCACTTACCTCTACATGATTGCCGTAGGTGTATAGATAGAGTACCTTAATTTGTGAGCATCTGTTCATCTGACTTGAATTCCAGCTCTCTAGGGGAAATTCTGTGATGCAATGAACACAAAATGAATTGCAGAACCATTAGTCACAGCAGAGGTTGGGACAGGGTCTCTTACCTGAGGTGCAGCTTTGAAAATGACCTCTGGTAGTCCTGGCTTTCCTAATTAAACACTATCAGTCCTACAGATGGTAAAATAATGTATATATTTTGTTGAATTCCCTCAGCAAGAAATCTTTCAATGGGGGAGTGCAATAAAAATGACGTTCATTGAGAAAAGAGAGGGTCCTACCGGAATCTGTAAACTTAAGCCAAAGTAAATAACACCTGAAACTTACTTTTAAAAGCCTATATGAATCTTTGGCCTATGTTAAAATATTGATAATCATGAAAACAAACATATTTTTAAGGAAATTTGAAAGGGGGAAATGTTTTCTAGATCAATTCTAAACTCCTACTCTTCTCCATAATCAGTGAATTTTGCAAAAGCCAGGCATTGTACATAATTCCTAAAATTTTTCAGGGAAAAAAAAACGACTTATACTACAGTTATGATATAATTTATCATTCAAAATTGGACATTTCAAAAGTGCAAGGCGGCATTTAAAAAATATTAAGACATCATGTATAACCTAGAGCCCTCCTAAGCAAACTAGGCAACTTGAAGTATTGGCCAACCTACCTATATCTTTATCCTGTAGAAATACGCAATTAGTTCAGGAACCATTTGCTGCAAATCTTTCTAAAGGTTGGAGGAGAGGCTGCCATGTCATCACTCATTGACTGTGTCCTCACATTTTTAGGTCAGAAATTTGAGGCCTAGGAAAATTAAGCAGTTTCCCATGGTCTCATAGCAACCTATGCACTATTTTCCTTTTGTTGCTTGGGAATATTCTTCTGGTAGCTTCTAGATTCCCCAGGAATATTTCCTATTGCTTCCCTGAGACTAATTACAACTATAGCTGTTAACACTCCCAGGGGACACAGTTTCAAGAGTGTAGTTTCTTTTCCCTAGCACCCTGATTATAAATTACATTGTCTGGAATGCTCTCATAATCAGAGTGATATTCAACTATGAAGTTATAATATTTATTTATTGATACTAGGAGATTAAATTAAACATACCTTTGAATATACCCATGAATATGATGTCTTTGAACATACCCAAATTAAGGGATTGTGGCTATCAACTCACCATTGTTTCCAGATGAAGTCTTCTTTATCTACTCCCTCTTCTTGAATGTAATTTGATTTTGTTAGCATGGAGAGAGAAAAAGCAATGTCTAACATCTAATTCTCTTTGCACTTCTAAACTTCCTCCCCTAAGAAGCAAATACTAAGAATGAATTCTAGAGGACAGAGAGGCAAACTAGCAGTGGAAGCACAAGGGCAGGTGTTTAAGCTGAGTCTTAAAGGACAGGTTACCACCAACAGGTCTTTAGGATACTGTATACAGAGGTTCTAAAGCATTTGGGAGAGTATTGAAAATCAAGCATCTTTACTGGGTGGGTGGGGTTTATTTTTAGAAAATGGTCCCGAAGGAACCTGTGTAAAGCACGAGGAAGCTACACTTTATTCTGTGTCCAGTGGGAATAATTGAAGGGTTTCAAGGAGACATATAATATACATCTTTTAAGAATAAACTCAAGTGACTTTGAAAAAGCTAGAATGTAGGATAGTGCAACATAATGCAACGTAATGCCTGAAGACCAGCTAGGATGCTCTCACAAAGGCTTGAATAAGAGAGGACAGATTTGAGCTACGGGTTGTACTGAGAACACTGATAAAGATGGATGGTTCAGCAAGACATTCAGGTACTAAAGGTTTTCACAAAATAAAAATATGTAGTGAAACTATATTGAACCACTCAAGGGAGGACTGTATTATGAAAAATGGAAGAGGACAACTAACAGAATTTTAACTATGGAAACAGAGTAATTGGTGGCATCCTAAACTGAAGTAAGGATTATTGGAGAAAGAGGGAGTATTAGTTGAGCATCGGTAGAGATAATGAGGTACATCTAAATATATTAATTTTATGTGTTCATAGCATATCAGACACAGATGTCTAGTCCAACTTCACCTTTTTTTTATCCTCACCCAAGGACATACTTATTGTTATTAGAGAGGGGAAGGAAAAAAGAGAGAGAAAAAGAAACCGATCAGTTGCCTTCCATTCAAAACGGCAACCCAGGCACATGCACTAACTGGGAATCAAACCCGTGACCTTTAGGTTCAGGGGACCACACTCCAACCAATGACTCCACACTGGCCAACGCCGACTCCCCCTTAAAAAAAATGAAGATACTGGAATCAGAGGAATGAAGTGAATTTAGGAAGATTTCCCAAAGCCTTACAGAGGAATGCAAACACCAGCTCCAGGGATGCAATCCAGAGTTTTGCCGCGAGTTGCTCTGAGCCAAAGCTTACCATACCTTGCCGTTGTTTATTTGGTTGGTTAGAAAGGATATTAGTTGAGTTAGTGACAGCATTTTAATTCCTGGAAAGACTTTACCTGAGTGCTGCCCTTTGCCTAAGTTATTGCCTTGTAGGTTAGCTGTATCTCGCATTAATTGTCTACATTAAGGCATTGCATAAGTTTTGCTTTGGGAGTAAAGTTCCTCAAGGAAGATGACACGGTTCTGTGATGTCACAGGTTCCTGAGAGAGTTTTCTAAAGCACTAATAATATTCAATCTGGATGTCCCTGTTTCCTCTTTTTGTTTTATTCTGTGCAGCTGTGTTGGAAGCAAGCAGAGGAAGTGACCATAAGTGGACGTGGATTAGAAGGATTCTTGAACTTCCCTTTCCAGCGTCTGTCTTGCTGTGGGGCAATTCAGATAGGAGGCCACCTCACAAACAGCCCTTTGTCAGAGCTAACAGCATGTTTTCTTGTGAGAGATGTCCTTTTGCTTAATGTGGGTTTTCAAAACTGTTGGTCATTAAAAGTGGAAGTGTTCGACCCTCAGTGGAGTACATTAGTGGTGGTAATGTCATCAGTTCCTCAAACTGAAGGCAGATGTTTGCAGGAGGGAGTCTATACTGAGAGGATGATTTTTAGGATTATGTAAAATATCATTAATAAAAGATTAATTTTGCTTTAAAAGGAACAAAAAGCCCCTGGCCTATTTTTCAAGATTTAGTGAGAGCTGTCCGAAGGACTTTACAGAATATTTTTCACAGGCTTCTCCATCTCTATGAATCCAACGTGATATATATTTAAAGTTAATGATGACTCAAAGCAATTTCTGTGGTTATTTTGTTCTTTGAAGGTTATTAGAAGATGGCAACATCTTCTGGTATTAGCTTGGAATTTTAGTCAGTGACCTGCATTTTCACAACACCATTTTTGTAAATATCAAAGCATTTTCTAGATATTTAAATTGATGTCTTACAGTGGTTTTCTTCTGTTTGGATTAGCAAGATACAGCTCCCACATTTTAAGATGCTAGTTTTGACTTTTATCTTAAGTCTCAGAACCTTTGGCTTCTTACTCAGAATTACTGCTTAGCCAAGAAAAATTGGGTTGTTTGTGTCTTTGTTGTTGTCGTTGTTGTTGTTCTTATTTGATTTTGTCTTATTGGCTCTGGTTAAGGCAAAACTAGATGTTTATGTTTATTTAATCCATGGCCTTATTGTCTGTTGTCTTTGAAAAAATTCTGTACCTGAACCACTCCCATCAAACACACATACCTGCCCGTATCTACCCTGAGGCCTGTCTCTACTTCAGCGGATATAGTCTTAACCTCTGACAAGTTCTCCAACTTGAGACACACAGGTTATTAGTTCTGCAATCACTTGAGTCAATGAAGTTTCCCACGCTCTGTTTCAGGAGCCGGTGGTTAGGCTCGTATCCCGGTATTATCCCCACTCTGAGTGACATACTTGTTGAAATGCGCACCAGTGGCTTTGACCTTTTGGATCGCATGAAGGAAGGGAAGCTCCGCGACTATCTGGTTCCCACAGAAGCTTGTCTTGTTTTGCTGCTGGAGCACTGTGAGGCAAACGCTACTCGCTTCTTTTAAGAATCCCAGCTGCAGAGGGAGTTGCTGACCACAACAGCAGCTGTTGCCAAAACACGCTTGGAGTGCTGCTGTGGCCCCCAAAAAGTTGCGAATAAGCAGGAGTTCTCAGAAAAATCAAAAAGGAAAATTATGCTTATGGTAGCATGTTAAGCTAAAAGGAATTTTATTGATGGTTATGTCTATATAGATACAGTTTGTGGGTTGAGGGAAGAATTCTGCAGTATTGTTCCTATTGTCCAGGCTCTTTTGTTCTAGCTAGGTTAGAGAAACATTCCCTTGGCTTCGATTTCATCAGATCTCACTTAGCGGCTCTGTAGTATTTTGTTTAAAAAAACCCCACGTACTGTAAAAATGTAAATCACAGTTCATACATGGATGATTTAGCTCGGAGAGGTAAACTTTGATACTATGGCTGTGGTCAGAATTTTCAGTTTGTTCCGTTGCTTTTGTTTCATTCTATGATGCTATGTATCTGTGTCTTTGGGAAAATTCCTTCACACCTGTTGTTTTCCGTATACTGTGACTCTAAACATGTCATTGATCCCAGGCTGTGAATGAAATATGGCAATGAGGAAGAAAAAAGCATATGGCTGGGGGGGTGGGTATCAGTGTATTGCTTCAAGATGCAGTCATGACTTTGGGGTGATGACATTGATGAAGATTAGGATGAAGACCTTCCACCACAGAATGAATTATAATATGACTTTTTTGGTAAATGGCCATTTGGAGGCTTTTAAGGAATTAATAAATGATACTACCCTTTGTTTTTTCCTGAGCTTGAAACCTATTAAAAAATAAGATAGAAGCCAAACAAAGACCAAAAATAATAGTTTTATTATGGATGAAAGCTGCATCAGAGAGTAAAATTTAATATGTGGCTGACTGGGTATCTATTATCTTCACTCTCTTAATGGATTTAGCCAAGAACTGAAAATGGCAGGCCTCGCCCTGGCAGAAATGGGATGGCCCCCATGGCTGGGAGCAGAGCACAGTGTGCTCTCTGTGTACAGGCGGCCAGCTCTGGAAGCCAGCACAGCCCACGAGAGGTTTTCCCCAAATTCACTCATCCTCCCATAGGGAAGTGTGGGAAAGGCATGAGGATAAGAGGCCAAGGGAAAGAGTAAAAATCCCTCATAGAAATATGAGACCCCCCTTTATCCATATGCAGCATAAAGAAAACAGAGAGCATGAGTCATAAACGGAAAGAGGCAGAGAAAGGTCAGCACCTTAGAAGTCACAGGATTGAAGTAGACAGTGAGCCTACTGGGTAAGGGAGAACAAGAGCATATGGAGAATAGATAGCAGCGTTTTGGCTGCCTTTGCTGGTTCAGATGGACAGGTAGGAGGCTGAACAGCACATCTGACAGACTGAAAGGGGGAAGAATACAAAGGGTCTAAGTTCTGCGGAGGGTCAAATCCTAATGGGTCTGGGGTTCTTATGATTTGGAACCCCCAAAGTCTGCACTGTAGCAGAAAGGGTAAATTAAAAGTAAATAGGTTCTCATAGGAACTGCAGCGCATTTTAGGGCCATCTTAATCCCTATAATTAAATTGAGGTGATCCCAGATTGTGTGCGCTCACCAGGTACCTGATAGAAATGAACATAAATACTTCCTGATGGAAGATAACACCATTCTAGTCCTTAATTTTTTTTACTAACATTACAGGTTAAATGCCTGGCACACTCTAAAAAATGTCCTTATACATGAATAGACAAGATAACAGAAATAGGAGTGAGTGGAAACAACAGACAATAGAAATTGATCTTCAGGGTTTCGGGTATTGATATTATCAAATACAGACTTTAAAATAACTATACTTTCTATTGTCTAAGGAAAAAAGAGAAAAAACTGAGAATTGTGTCAGAATACAACAGAAACTTTAAAAAGTAATCATACTGTAGTTCTGAATTTAAAAATACAATAATCCAAATTAAGAATTCAGTGGATGAGTTTAGATGAAGATTAGATATAAAAAAAGGAAGAACTGGTAAAATGGTCAAAAGAGTACGTATAGAATGAAGCACGGAGAGGCTAAAGGAATGGAATATACAGAAAAGAGCATGAAAGAAGGCACAATGATAAAAGGAAATGCATGTAACTGAAATTCCAAAAGAAAAAGAGAGAGAAAACAGGGCAAAAGCAGTATTTGAAAGATGATGGCTGAGAACTTTTGAAAACAGTTGAAAGACATAGCAAATAGCCTATGGAAATCCTATGCAGGATAAATAAAAAGAAAGCATATCTACATCATGGTAAAATTGTTGAATAAAAAGGCAGAGGAAAAAAACCTTTAAATCATCTGGGATTGGATTGTTGGTGGTTGTGGAGCAGAAGAAAACAATGGCAACCAGGAAGAAATATATCATCAAATCCATGATATCTGATTGGAAAAGAGAACTACCAATTGATAAGTCATACCTTGTGTGAAAATGCTTAGAAAATGAAGGTAGACTGAAAACATTTTCAGTAAACAATCAAGGTGTTTCTTCACCAGTAGGTCTGCAAAGAAAGCAATGGTAGGGAGTGTTCTTTAGGCAGAAGAAAAATGACTCCATGTGAAAGCTCAGAGATACTTCCAAGAGAAACAAAAATGATAGATATATCATCAATAAATCAGTGTTGCTGTATAAAATAATTTAAAAGTCTATGTCACTTAATAGATATAAAGGGAATTAAAATAAATTATAACAATGACATATAAATTGGGAGAATGGAATAAAGTACTTTAACATTCTTACATTGTCTAGGAAGAGGTTCAAGTACCTGTTAATTTAATTTGTTATAAGTTTCTAGGGTAAACACTGAAACAAGAGTTAAAAAAAATATATAACTGTTAAGCTAACAGGGTGAGGTGGTAAAGTAATTGAAAATAATCCAAAAAGAAGAAAATAAATAACTAAATGAGCAAAACAAAAGACATAGAACAAGTGAGATACATAGTAAGAAACAAGTAATATAGTAGATTTAAATTTTACTTGAAAAGGTAAAGTTAAATATTTTGAGAAAGGATAAAGTGAGAGGAATCATTCTACCTGATATTAAGACATTAAGTAGCTGTAATCATGAAGACTCTGTGGTGTTTGCAGAGGGATAGACATTTAAATCAATGCAACAGAATAGAGAACCCAGAAATAGCTCCAACAACTGCAATCAACTGACTTTTTACTAAAGTGTTAAGTAATTCAATGAGTAAAGGATAATTTTTAAACAAATGGTACTGGACCAGTTGGATATCCAGAGACTGACCCACCCCTCAATTAAAAAAAAAAAAACAACAAAAAAAACCCCACACACAAAAAACCCTAAACCTCATGGAAAGAAATTAAATCAAAAGGAATCATAGATTTAAATGTAAACACAAATCTATAAAGCTTGGATAGGAGATAACAGAATAAAATCTTCAGGACTTAAGGTTTGGTGGCAAGTTCTTATACATGACACCAAAAGCATGATCCATAAAGAAATATATTGATAAATTGCACTTTATCAAAATGAAACACTTATTTCTGTTTAAAAGACCACACAGAGAGGATGAAAGGAAAAGCTGCAGACTTGGAGAAAATATTTGCAAACCATTTCTCTTACAGAACTCATATCTAGAGTATAGAACTCTGAAACTCAACAGCGAAACAATCCGATTAGAATACATGCAAAAGATAACAGATACATTTCACCAAAGAGAATATATAAATGGCAAATAAGCACCTGAAAGATGTTCAACATAACTAGTCATTAGGGAAGTGCAAATTAAGACCAAGACTACATACCTATGAGAATTGCTGAAATAAAAAATAGTGGCAATGCCAAATGCTAGCAAGTATGCAGAGAAATGGAAACTCTCATAAGTGGAAATGCAACATGTTATAGCCATTCTGGACAATAATGTGGCAGTTTTTCAAAACATAATTAAACATACACTTACCATACCTGGTATCAATTGCATCGCTGGGCATTTATCCCAGAGAAATAAAAATGTATTTCTACACAAAAATATACACATAATTGTTCTTAGCAGTTTGGTTTGCAAGAGCCCCAAACCAGAAACAACCAAGACATCCCTGAATAGGTGAATAGCAAAACAAACTATGGTGCAACCATACCATGGAATACTAAAATATAAAAAAGAAGAAACTATTGATACATGCAACAACTTATATGGATCAAAGGTATTATGCTTATTGAAAAAATATCTTAGAAGATTACATATCATATAATTCTATTTAAATAACATTCTCAAAATGACAAATTTATGAAGATGAAAAACAGATTGCTGGTTACCATGGGTTAAGATTGGTGGAGTGAGAAGGTGGCTGTGACTATGAAGGGATAGCATGAAGGAAACCTTTGTAAGTGATGGAAGCATTCTGGGTTTTGATTGCAGTTGTGGCTTTTCTAGCCTACATATGTGATTAAAAATTACACACTATGCACACACACTTGTCAATGTTAAATTCCTAGTTTGGATATTTTATTATTAGTGTATAAGATGTAAACTAAATGAAAGGTATAGGAGTCCTTTCTGTACTATCTTTTTAACTTCCTGTGAATCTATAATTATCTCAAAAGGTAAAGTTAAAAAAAAAAAGCATCAGTGATTACATTAAATGTAAATGGAATAAATATGCCAGTTATATGACAAAGATTACCAAACTAAATTTTTGTTTTTTGAAGATAAATCTTGTGTACAAGGGATATTTTTAAAACATTAGTATAGAGAAAGTTTGACTATAAATGGATGGAATCACTAACCAAAGAAATGTGGTATAACTATATTAATAACAAAGTAAGTTGAAGCAAATGCAGCTTATGAAGAATCACATGGCTTTTGTCTGTTCTTTTGAGATGTTTTTCTCATGTTGTAGTATTAGCCAGATGTTAATATCTCTATGACTGAGATAAACAAAATAAATTCATGACTCATTTGTGATGGAATAAAACCATTTTATGCACACACACATGTGCACACAGACACAGCATGTAATCATTTACTGTAACATCTACTTAATTTTAAAGAACTTACAAAATTGGTAGTGCATTGTTGTGTTTCATCTCATGACTATTTCTGAACATTCTAACCAAGTTATTCCTTACATGTGGTTTTGTTTTGTTTTCTTTCATTGTCTAGTTCTGTTTCTACCTGGTCTATGGACCTTTGAGGAGTAGAATATATCCCCTTGTTTTAAGTGTGCTTGTTTTTCTCCCATGTTATTAGTAGCCATGTCTGGATTTCATAAATATCTTTATTGTTCTTGTACATCACTCTCTTGGCATCATATAACTGTTCAGAAATAGCAGCTTTATCAAAATGCAGAAAGTAAATTGATTTCTCTGGGAAGAAGAATATACAGTAAGCAACTAGAGAAGGAACTAAAGGGGTTTTTTATAACCATACATAAAAATAGCCATTTTGCATGTTAAAAATCAGCTTATTCCATTTCAGTCTCTCCCACAGATAATCTTTCTTTTTATCTCTGAGAAACTCTTCAATAATGATCCCTTATGAAGAAACCCTAATTGAAAACAAAAGCACAAAAATTTCCTCTTAAATTTAGATGTCATTTAAATGTATCTTTACATTATATTTTTTGAATATTAATAGCTGCTTGCCCAACTCCTGGGCAAGGTGTTTTTTATTATTGTTATTACCTGCAAGATACTGATTAATCAGACCATTTTTTATTCATATAAGGTTTTATATTTCATAAGGCAATTCTCATAAGCAGTTCATACATGACCTTCACAATTGTGCTATGAGTTACTCATGGCAATAATTATTATTCTTATGTGCAGAAAAGGAATCGGAGACTCAGGGGAGGGGATTCCAAGCCGTACCCCAAATGACACAGCCATTCAGCGGTGGAGCTTAGTCTCAAACACAGTCTTTATAACTTGTCGGGCAAGGCTATTTTTACCTTGTCACCCTGCCTTCCTTTCTGTATTGATGGAAGTGCAGACCCTGCTGCTGTGAACGGTTTACCTCGGGAAGTATATATACTCTTCTCTTGGCAGCTGGCTTCTGCTACACTCTGGCCTCAGGCCGCTCTTTCCTTGGGACCTAGCCGGTGCCTGAGGAACAGACTGCTGTAATATGCCTGCTGTGAATCTGTTTTTCCTCAGCAAATTTGTATGGTGGTTTCTGCAGCAGCACTGGTCCTATAGCAAATTCATGGCAGTCTAATTACTGGTTTTCTTTGCCTCCCAATGTCAGTTGAAGCCAAAGTGTTTAAAATCCAAATCACGTAGAGGTCAGTGCTAAGTGCAGCCCACATGAAAAGCTCTAAATTGAAAATAAGATCGACTGTGTTATCAGCATTGAATATTCTGGTAACATTTCACTGATGAACTTCAAATAAAGACTGATGGAGAACAAAAATGAAAACAAAGTGTTGGTTTTATTCTCCATAAAAAAGACAACTATATTTGGATCCACATCATAGTCTTAGTTATTGATTTCATCACCATAAATAAAAACCAGAAGGACTATAATGAAGTTAAAAGCCAATGAAAACCTAGCAAAGAAAGTGGGAAGAGAGTGGAAGGAATGTAGAAAAACTGTGTACGAGGGATATAAAGAACAGCCATCTTCAGAAGAGCTTATTGAAACTAGGAAAAGAGAAAGTCTGTATCACTTACATTTCAAAAGTTCTTGTGCATTCAAAGCCTAGTGCTTGTCTTGAAGTGAGCTTGAGAGTTTCACAATGACCAGGATGTAGCTAAGTTATTTCTGGACGATGAGATTCATCTGGCATGGCAAGGTGGCCTTGTGCACACAAAAACATCTAAAATCATTTTTCTCTGACTAATTTATACATGAAAAATAAACTACCTTAGAAGCTTTGCTTTTTTTTGATGACTTTTGGATTGCCTGCTGTTTTAACCATGGCACGGCAGAATCTGCTTTGTTATACAAAATCAGCCTCTGATATACTTAGAACTTCAACAAAGCCAGTCTGAGAACTCTGATGAAGATAATCAGGAAAGAAATTTAAGAAAGTAGAGAACAAGCTTTAATAAAAGGAGCCGAGATGTTTTTGAAAGGGGATTTGGAAAGAAGGGAGATTTGGTCACGGGAGTATGATGAAGAGTGAGTTAGGCTAACCACTGCACTGGCCACTGCCCAGATTCCTTTGCCTGGACTGTCTTTTCCAAATTTCAGTTACTCTCAAAATATGTTCTTGATTTTTTCCATTTCAACCATCAGCTGATCAATTTTTATTTATATTTTTATTTAAATTGTTTCTTAACAACAATTTTTCTATGTCATAGATGGCAAATCGATAGCACTTGTCATAAATAGAAATGTATAAAAGAAACAAGAATACAATTTTATTAAATTTTAGCAATATGCTATTGTTTGCCCTAAATTGTAAGCTTGAACACTTGCCTTTTTGTTATTACCAGAAAGCAAGTTAACATGTGTTAGAGAAACTTTAAAATTATGTCATAATTATACTGATTTTTTTCCCTTTGATATAGTCAATCAGCTTAGAGGAAAATTGTAAACTGAGTAATAATGTTTTATTTTGTAAATAAATAGTATTGCAACTATTTAGGTTTTATTATTATTGTTTTTTGGTTTATTTGTGAGCAACAAAAAAATCAATACAAGGAAGGTATGAAAGAGAGGGAATAAACAGATCACTGTAAAGTCATTTCCAAATGCCATTACTTGGGTGAATCAACTCCACTCTCTGCCCTTCCCCTCACACAATTTGCATCTCTCTGGTCAACATTCAAAGGAGGAAGCCTTATTGGCTTAGATCATGTTTCCATTCCTTGAACAGTAAGGACAGGGAGCTTGAGCAACAATTCCACAGAATGTGTGCAATGGGAGTATGATAATTAATTCTATGTGTCAGCTTTACTGAGTCATTTTATACCCATATACCTGGTTAAGTATTAGTTCCCGGTATGTGCATGAGGGTGCTTCTAGAAGAGATTAGCATTTGAACTGGTGGAGTAAAGCAGATGATCTTCCCCCATATGAGTAGGCATCATCCAGTCTGGGGAGGGTCTGAATGGAACAGAAGGATGGAGGAAGGTTGAATTTGCTCCTTGTCTAACTGAGCTGAGACATCTACCGTCTCCTGGTCATGGTGCTCCTTGAGCTCAGGCCTCCACACTTGGCTCTATTGGCTCTCCAGCTCTCAGGCCTTAGAAATACACCACAAGCTTCCTTGGGTCTTTAGGTTACAGAGGGCAGGTTGTGGGACTTGTAAGACTCCATAATCATCTGACTCAAAATAAATGATTTAACAAGGTTGATGTATAAAAGTCAATATATGAAAATACATTTTTTTATATACCAGCAAGAAGCTTTAAGAAGAAAAATTGAAAATACCTTTATAATAGAATATATAGGCTCTTTCATGATATATATATACATATATGTGTATATACATATATATGAAAGAAATTAAAGGAAAAGTAAACAAATGGAAAGGATACATTATGTTTATGGATTAGAAGATTCAATGCAGAGTCCAGAAGGAGAACAATGTGTATATGGAAACTTGATTTATGATATCAATGAAATGATGTATAGGCTGATAGGGAAGGATGACTTTTCAAAAATGGTATTAGTTTAACTAGGTGTTTTTTACCAAAATACTAAAATAATGAACAAATAGGGAAAAAGTTAACCCCATCTCACATCATACACAGAAATTAATTCCAAATTCATTGTAGTTCTAAATATAAAACACAGAGTAATACAGCTTATTTAGAATAATAAAAGATTAGAATCATAAAAATAATCATTTCTGTTCATCAAAAGACACCATTAAGAAATAAAAAAGCAATACATATGGTGGGAGGAGGCACTTGTATTCAAATACTAGCAAAGAGCTTATATTCACATATATAGAATAAGGAAGTTTAATACAACAATGGGTGGGAATCCTGGACAGGCACTTAGAAGATACATAAATGGAAATAAAGAACTCCATCAGTAATAAGGAAAATGTAAATTAAAATTACAGTGAATAAGATCCAACAACTGGTCAATAGATAAGCAAATTGAAGTATATTTTTAAAATGAAATACAACTCAGCAATAAAAAAGAACAAGCTAACCAACACACTCAACAACATGGATGAATTTCAAAAGCATGATGCTAGGTGAAAAAGATAGGCACCAAACACTACATGACTCTATTTATGGAAAATTCTAGAAAAAGGCAAAATTATAGTAACAGCAGGTCAATGGTTGCCCAGGAGTGTGAGTGGGGGAGGGGATTGACTGCACAGAGATTTGAGAAAACTTTCTATGGTATTGGAAATGCTCTATATCATGACTGTTTATTTTTGTTAAAATTCATTGAACATATTCATACTATAAGAAATTAGAAGCAATGAAAATAAGTAAATTACCGTACCAACATGGATGAATTTTAAAAATATAATCTTAAAGAAATAATAATAATAAAAGCAGTTAAATCTAAAACCCAATGTTCTAAGTCAGGAGAGTGGTCACCTTTGAACAGAGGGAAGAAGATAATGATTAGGAGAGAGATGAATGGGCTGGCAGTGTTCTCAGGAGAGCCAGCAATGTTTAGTTCTTTACATGGGAGGTGGGTTCATGAGTGTTCACTTTGTGATGAGTTACTGCATTGTGCATTTATGTTTTTGGCACTTTTCTGATGATTATGACAATTGTCTGGCTGTTGGAAAGGTAGGAAATGGGGACATGATTAAATGTGTGATTTTTGTTTTGTTTTTGTCCTTTTGAGAGGTAAGATATTCGGGAAATGCTACTCTTTCACAAGACTAATTCATAGAGAGGGAAAAAATGGAAGGAAAATGGCTTGAAAAGGCAATGAATAGTGCAAAATATCTGAGAAGAGAGGATTTAGGGTCTATCTAAAAGGACTGGTCACAGATTAATCAGAGGGAGAAGGAGAGAGCATATGCATAGGTAGGTTTGTGGGTGGGGGATAGAGGGAGTACCTGCCTAATGGCTTCACTTCTCTGAATTAGACAGAGGACACTACTTGAGAGGAAGGAGAGAGCTGACCAGATTTGCGGCTTGAGAAATGTGGAGAAGTTTGAAATGTTAACTGCAGAGAGAGAAAGGGCAGGTTGACCTGGAATTCAGTGTAGGCTTGTCAGTGTTATGGGCCCAGAACAGTGTGGTAAAAAGAATATATAATTGAGGTCCTTCTAAGAAGAGCTTCTATTCTGCACTCAGACTATAGCAGTGCATAGCTTGACCTCTTTAACAAGCTCACGGATCTCAAGGGTCACATAAATTATACATGAAATGACTATAGCTTCAAATAAATAACCACAACTGGTTCTGGGAATAGGTCATAGCGTTGGAGTCCTGAATGAGATCTGCACCTGGTAGGGACAAAGAGAAAAACAGAGAGGGACATTTGCCAGTAATCACAGATATCATGACAATGGGGTGTTCTTCAAATACAACATTGTACAAAATTAGGGGAGACATCCTCATACCTAGGTTATTTGTCTAAGTCATAGGATTCAAAAACAAAGAACCATAAAAGTACATGGGTATCAGAAATAGCTAGGTATGGATCTTATTTTGCAAAATGCTGATTTCAATCCAAAAGGAAAATTAGGGAAGTATGAATTAATCAAGATAGATTAATTTCAACTCTCTGAAATAACTCGAAAAAGTTGTCATGGACAGGATCAGACAATAGTACTATTTTTGTAAGTGTAATCATGTAATATTGTTTTTAATAACATTTAAACTAATCTTGTGTATTGCATAGGATATAGTTTCTTTGAGTGCAATTATAGTTACTTTATTAAAATAAAGTGACATCTAGCTAAGCTAGTAGGCATCAATAGAAGAGATAAAAGTTTATTATACTGCCTTAAAAATAAGTAAGAGCTAGCCAAAAGTTTTAAATAAGATTCTGACATTGAAACTTAGTTATTATTTCTATATTTTGTTTCATTTTTTAAAGCATATGTGTATTTTCTTGGTGTATAGCAAGAGAAACAAAGATAAATATAAATATTCAGAGGAATGACAGGTAAAAATATAAACACATTTTTCTTTTTCTTGTTAGCGCTTCCTTGCTCAAGTTCAGACACAGAAATATGAGAGAAAAAAGAAGCTTTTAAGAAATTTGAAATAAAAGATTTACCTTCAGGGTCAAATGAGGAGCAAAGATTGGTAGACTGGCCCACTTGAAAGGGCCTTGATACTAACTAAAGATTTAGGGTCATTTATTAAAAAGAAATGTTATCATTAAAGTTTGTATATATAATTAATGATATAGTTAAAGGCCCGTCAATACCCAACGTGATCTTTGAGTTCATTTTGTTAACTGGATTTCTTTTATTTCATGACAGTTGTAATATGTGATTATTTTAAAGTTAAACAATAAAAATATATACATGAAAAGTTAATATTCACAGCTCTCATTGTCTCACATTAAAGTAACATTAAAGTTCTTGTCTTTATTTTCATGTGTGTTTACTCCATCATATGCAAATAGGTATGTTTTTCCCATGTGTATGTGTGTGTGTTTAAAAACAAAACTGGGAACTAAACAAATTACTCTGCAATTTGCTTTTATCACTAAACAATGTATTTTTTGAACTCAAAGTGCATGTAAATTCCTTTACTTCCCTTTTATTTTTTCAATTAGTTTAAATTTAATATTATTATATGTTTCAGGTGTCCAGCCTAGTGGCTAGAATATCATACACTTTACAAAGCGTTCCGTCACTATTTCCAGTGCCTACTTGGCATCATACAGAGCTATTGCAGTACGGTTGTTGACTGTACACTACACTTCATGTCCCTGTGATTACCAATCTGTACTTTGTAGCTGCCAGTCTATACTTCTTAATCTCTTTACCTCTTTCACCCAGAGCCCCCTGCCTTCTGGCAACCAACTGGCCACCCTTTGAGTCTATGAGTCTACTAAACAATATATTATGGCCATCTAGTCCAAGGAGTTGGTGCAGTATCCCTTCTTATTAATAGCTGCAGAATATTACATAATATTTATAAACACCATAGCTACTACTGCACTCTACTACTAGTACATATTCAAATTCTTTCTTTTTTTTTTTTTGCCGCTACAAAATTACTTCAATACACATCCTTTTACATATCCTCTTACATACCATTGCTTATATTTTTGGATGTGGATGTAGTGTGCCTGCCTTCCAACATGTTCATAGGAATCCGCACTTCCTACCAGCAAAGCATGAGAGCTCTGTCCTCCTGTTACCATTGCCTACATTGGATCCTTCCAAACTTTTTCAATTTTATCAGTTTAATGGGTAAAAAACAGTACTTCGTTCTTGAAGGATGTAGTGAGAGGTGTGTTACATGGAAATACTGGCTTTACATCAGAGTAGGCTTTTGGTTCTCATAGGTTATCATTTTGTTAAATTTTATCTTACTAAATGAGATCTCAGAGCATTTAAAAAATAGGAAGGAGAAAACATATACAGCATATAGTTTTTAACATATTGACCACATTCATACATTATATGATCTAGCCCTCAAACAATCCCGTTATGACCTTCATTTCATGAAGGAGAAATCAAAGCCCCACGGTCACTGATTTCCAAAAAGTCATGCAGGTAATAAATGGGATGAAAGCCCAGGTAGGTCAAAGAACATGGTTTCCACCCCCCTCCCCCAATCACAAGTCCTACCAGAATCTTAATGGGATCACTCTTATATCTGAGCATCTAATGATACCGTAGTCATAATCCTCCCCAAAATAAATATATGCAAACAAATAATCAAATTTTTATTTTGCAAATTATCGAGGCTACTTCCTGGGCCCCAAACCTCTTCTATACCATTCATAGACCCCAGGTTAAGAACTCCTGGTTCCAAGTAAACCGAAAATACGTAGAGCTACTGTGGGCACTCTTCTCCATGAGGGAGGCTTGACACTTGGGTGGACCCACTCTTTGTTAGTTAACCCCTGAGCAGCTGGGAGGCCTACCAAAGTAACTGCTCTATCGTTTATGATTCTTGCCTCCTATTTTTGTCTGACCAGAAAGAACAGTGAAAGTGAGTTCTTTTGTTTCTGAGCGGCTAATGCAATGTAAATATATGTTTTCCTGTGGTGGCCACATACCAGGATTGGAGTTAAATCATTTTATAAAATGACAGAATTTGAAAACCCAACCTCTTAGTAAGCAAGGCTTGTGGATATTGGTGTCAAAGAAGATAAGGCAGTCAGTTATGGACAATCACAGTTACAGGCAGATACAAAGCTACACGCAGCACGATGCAGAGAGAATGGGACCACAGTGTGGGACAACTGCATTCTTTGTAAAAATGTATCAGGACATATATTTTCTGCATATGCATGGTCTAAAATAATATAATTCAAAATAGAGAATAAAGAAGAATATGTCAAATATATATAATACATACTATATGTGTTCCACTGAGCTGTCACTGGAGTCCCCCTTATGTTATCCTTATGGTTTGCATCCCCTCCCATCTTACTAGAGGGAATTGTTACCCTGAATTGTGTGCACATCATTACCTAGTTTTTAAAAACAATTTCTAACGTGTGTACATCCTATTTTTTTAAAAAAGAACATATATGTTTTTGAAATTTCTATATAAGATGTCATACTAATGTGTATTAGAGTTCTCTAGAGAAAAGAACCAATAGAATATGTGCATACATATTGAGAGATTTATTTTAAGGAATTAGTGTATGTGATTGTTGGACTTGCCAATTATGAAATCTGCAGAAAAGGCTGGGAGGCTGGAGACCCAGGGAAAATTTGATGTTGTAGCTCAAGCCCAACCACAGTCTCAGGGCAGAATTCCTTCTTCCCTGGGGACCTCAGGCTTTTCTTTTAAGGCCCTCAGCTGGTTGGATGAGGACCACCAACAATATGGGCTTTAATCAAATTTGACTGACTTAAATACATCTAAATATTGATTCAC